>CAEFZY010051571.1:0-55625 GCA_903066815.1 Brachyrhaphis roseni
GGTCAGTAGTTGTAAAAAGCTGGTAGAAACACAAAAGATTCATAGCTGTATTTCCATACTCCATACTTTTCAGATATATATTTGTGAAAAAAAGCAAACAAACTATCACTTTCAAGAGGTAATTAAGTACTTCAGCAACCATTTGTATTTATTTATGGTTGAGTTTGTCTCTAAGTTGTGTAATAATAATAAAAAAAGAAAATTAAGCAAACTAAATAAATCTTTGTGGACTGTGTGAAAGAAGACACGGCCTCTCAGCGCCTGTAACTGAAGCTTTCCAAAAAAAGCCATTACAAAGCAAAAGTATCCAATTACGTGACCAAATTGATGCTCCTTTATGCTGAACAGTCTATTTTACGCACACACTAAAGCTAAAGTGACAGTGAGATGCAACCCATTTCAGGTGGTATATAACAAGTTGCAGAACAATGAGATCCTTTTGAATCCTGCATGCAGGAGGTGTGTCCAGCTCAGTTTGAATATCTGAATGTGATCAAAGATGCTTTTCTCTCCGGCCTGCGGTTTTGTCCTTTTGTTTATTCTGAATATTGTAGATTCTGGTGAGTAAATGTGTTTTAGGGCACAACTGAATTTTTTGGTCATAAAAAAAAAAACCCTTCTTTGTTGCCCCAGGTTTAACAACCAGAACAATTGGGTTAGCTCCCACACACAGCTCAGGTTTGTTATTTGGCAGATTATCTCATTTTCAGTCTTTGTTTTTCCACTTTTTTATTGGCAGGACGTATTCTGTCAAAGATTAATCAGCGTTTCCGTGATCTCCAGGCTCGGAAACACAAAGAGTTTTTCCTGACGCTCCTTGCTAGCAAAAGTAAACCTCTTCAACATGTGAAGGAGGGCCGGATTCACCAGCCGCTGGACCACTTCAATAGACAAAATGTCAAGACCTTTACTCAGGTAACTTAAATATGTTTTCCATTGCTCCATATTTTTGTATAAATATAAAAAACCCTTATTTTTATACACTGCATTTTTTATATTTTTCGCCAAGAAACATCTTCGCTTAACTTAGAGAGTTAGTAGTTTTGTGGACATTTCTCTGTTAAAGTAATACGCAATCACACATGGTCTTGCTGGTTATCTAAAATTATTTACCAGGAAATAGTGAAAACTTTTCTAAGTAATGAGGAGTTACATCTCAGTATTATGTGGAGACATGGATGGCCGAATGGTTAACTTTTCTGTGTGGTGTAATGGCTTTTCAAGCTGGTCGCTATGGTAACTGCATTCTGAAAATATTCCATATGCCACAGCAACGTTTCATATGTATAAATATTAATGCAATGATCAGAGTGAGTACTGACAGCTGTCACTTTACCGCTGAAAAAGTTTCTACTTGAGATGTTTGGTGTCTCTGTGGTGATTTGAGGTTTTCTAAGCAACACGTTTCCTCACATTGTGCCTTTTAATCTGGAATCAAGCTCACTGAGAGATTCATTGCTGAATTAAATTCATAAAAATGGGATCTCAGGAGTACCATTGTTTGAATAATTATATAGTTCAAGTGACTGAACATACAGAGCATAAAGTCAAAGCATTTTCACTTTGGAAACGCTTCGCTTCTCCATAGTGAAGCATTTGGAAAAGCATCACTTTTTCCAAATGTTGATATGTTACAGCTTTTTTCCTCAAAATTGTTTGCTCAGTTGACAGTTCAGTAAGTGACATGAACGTGTGTTTATTTGCATGTTAAGTTTATAATTGTGATCTGATTACAGGTTTAACTGCCAGGCGAGAATCGTTCTGCTTAGTGAGATTTATTATTAGTCAGCTAGGTCACAGGACCTCACTCACACAGAACGCTGCATCCAAGCAGGAGCTACAAATTTGGCTTTTTGTAGTTTAAATAAATACTAAACATGCTTCTGTTTTAAGCATTATTGTATATTTATTACTTTGTTTATTTCTGCCTGCTTGTGTCTATCTGGGTCACAGAGATTCTTTGTAAACGAGGCGTATTGGCAGCGGCCCGATGGTCCAGTGTTTCTCTTCATTGGTGGAGAAGGTCCCATCTATAACTTTGATGTTCTTGCAGGTACTGTAGGACACAGAAGTCTTTATCTGTTCATGTAACACTGTGTCCTCACTTTACAAGTAAATCAATTTATTTTTGACAAATGGATGTCAGTAAAAGTCTTTTAATATCAGAAATGATACTGTGAGCCTGGAGCAAGTTTGTATAGTGGTAAATTTGTGTGTAAATTTACCACTAAACTTACCATTGAATTTGCTAAACAGCACCCGAGAAATGAAAAAGGCAAGACAATAATTCAATTATATGCAAATAATTTGATCTTTAATTTTTTTACTTTGAAAAATTATGTTAAACCAGAAATGTAATCTATACATTCATCTTTATGACTTCTAAATGTATTATTTTTAAAATGATTTGTGCAGCGTAAAGTTAGCTCATTTATACATTTGTTTTTTATAAAAAGAATCCTATTTGTAAAATGTCTAATTTTTATTTCAATGTTTAATTCGGCTTCTTGAATAAATGAGCAGATTCAGGTGAAACTGTGCTGAAACAGAGTTTGATAAAAATGTCAAAACACTAGCTTAAACCCGACTTTAAAGTATTAAATTCAGAGTAAAAACAAAGAGGACATTAAATCGGTCATTAAATATTATGTGTAAGGTAATAATAAAACCTATTTGGAACACTTAGCATCTGATTAACAACTTCTTTTTAACTCTTGCTTTCCTTTCCACATATTAAGTTCTTCCTAATGGTGGAAGAACTTCATGTCAAAGGCATGTAGTTCAGGAATACTTGAATAAGATCACAAGTTACAGCATAAGTAATTGTAGACCAAACTTAGGATATAATAATTAGACAGGCTTCATTTCAGATTTATGACCAAATATAATTTCACTTTCAAAATCACTTTTTGTTCATTTTAACAGCTTTGAAAACTCAGGTCTAAGTCAGCTCCGTTCTGTTTCTTGATTAACTGCTTTCACACTGAGTCTTTGAGGTGTTTACCATGTTTTTCCAGGTCATCATGTTGACATGGCTGAAGAGCACAAAGCTCTGCTGCTGGCTGTGGAGCATCGTTTCTATGGCGACAGCATCAATCCTGATGGCCTAAAAACAGAGAACCTGGCAGACCTGAGCAGCCAGCAGGCGTTAGTGTTGACTCTTCACCAGTGTGTGTGTGTGTGTGTGTGTGTGTGTGTGTTTCCCTCCATCTAATTGCACTTTTTAGATTTTTAGTCAAATGTTGTCCATAACTCATAGCATATAGGAAGATTTTTGTTTATATGAAGAGAACAATTTCCCTGTAACTTGAGAAACCTCAGCTTATTCCAACTTAATGATGGACATAAAGTCATTTTCAGCTATTACCAAGTTTATTTTCCAGGATAGTATTTCAAAAATAGAAGCACTCTCCTTTAATCAGGACAAGTTCCAGCCTTGTTAAAGCCACTCATTGTTCACTATGAAGCTATGTGTGTGAAAGTGTCTGTGTTTTTCCACATCCTTAATATAGTGCTGTCATTAATACACTTAGATCCATCTGCTTTTGCATGTATCTGCAGATGTTTATATATTATAACACATATATTATAACTAATACAGCATATAGACATACTTTAGGTCTAGTATACAGACCTAAAGATAACTTCAGTAAATATTTGCAACCTCACCTGGTTCTTTACAAAAATGGAAATTTCCCCTAAACCCAGGTGGCAATTACTTTTTATTTGCAAAATTGTTTGAATTCAACCATATAAAAGGGTTTTGGAGCATGAAAGACATCGTAAGGAAGCAAAGTAGCGCCATACTACCACACCTCCACACCTCCACACCTCTACACCTCCATGTTTGACTGAAGCTATCATGTTCTCTTCCTGAAATGCTGCTTTTGTTTTATGTCTGATGTAACAAAACACCTTTAAATCCTTACATTGATTTCATTATTACACAGTTTCTCTTTCTTATTGGTGACTCGTAAACATTGACTTTAATGGAGGCAAGTGAAGCTTCACATACTTAAAGGTTCCTTAATGAGTCACAATGTCCTCTTAGAGTAATTTTGGAAATTTTGTCCAGATATTTAGATTGTGGCTCTTATTTTTGATTCGCTGGAGTCAGAAAGACCAACAAATACAATAGCAACAAATACACTACCTTTCCTGACTGAAGGATGTCAATAACTTAATCCGTTCTTGATTTTTATATTTATATATCAGAATACTTCATGTAGTTTTTTTGAGATTTTGGTTTCTAGTAGTAATCATTGTTGCTGATGAAATTGAACTCAGCTTTCAATTATCTTTGGCTAGTCACTGTTAATTCATGATTTACTTAGGAGGTCATAACGTTTTCTTATGATGCACACAATCCAATTACTTTTTCCCCATGAATTATCATCCTTCAGAAACTGCATTTGTATTTACTCAGGCTATCTTTGTTTCGTTTTACAATCTGAGACAAAACAACAGAAAAAGAGCATATTTGGGTCATTTTCACTCTGTACTTTCATTCTCTTTGGTTCAGACTTGCCGACTTGGCTGTATTTCATCAGTACATCAGTCAGAGCTTCAATCTAAGCAGCAGAAACACCTGGATCAGCTTTGGAGGCTCATACTCAGGATCTCTATCCGCCTGGTTTAGAGGAAAGGTGCAGCACTTCACAAATGAATCTCTCACATCAATCAATGTTGTGGTTTCACAAATGTTACTTTAAAATGGCAAACTGTATAAAAGAGAAAGAGACATTTAAGAATTAATTCTAAACCTCTTTCTGAAATAATTCTTGCAATGTTATAATTTTGATCTTATCCAGATGTGATTAATGAGAAATATTTAATGTTTTGAGCTGTTTGTGACATTGTGGACAACATGTTGAAACTTCTGGTCTTTATATTCTTTTCCAGCATGAATATAATCTGACGTCACATGGAAAGGCTCAATTCATGATTTGTTCAATACTCTCTGCTGCTTTCTGGTTATATTCTAATTTCTAATTGTTTAATTTTAGTAAAATGTTTCTTCAGTTGCCATGTAACGCAGTGATAAAAACAGATCATAGAGGCCTTAACAAATATCGATCGCTATTGTTGCTACTGTTAGTTTATTGTTTGTAAAGCTGAACAACACATCTTTTGATTTTAGCTCATGTTTCTGGACTGAAAAACAAGAAAAATGTAACTGTACATCTTATGATAGTACGGTTGTTTGGCAGGAAACATGTCAAGTGATGACTAAACTCCTGTGGAAAAACTCCTGTTATCTGTTTTAAGTTTCATAATGAATGAAACTTGACACATTTTCTTTCTATAAAGGCTTCACAGATAAAAAAACAAAACAAAAACTGTGGATGAATGCAACACAGTTGCTTAATATATTTTATGTGTCCATTCTTCTTGTGTTGCAGTTTCCAAATCTGGTGTATGGAGCTGTGGCTTCCTCTGCTCCTGTGAAGGCAAAGTTGGATTTTTCTGAATATAGCAATGTACGGAATCTATGATTTACAATCTACCAAGTGCACCTTAAAACTACACTTTAAGAAACTGATTTAACAATATAACTTTGGACTCCCGGTCTGTGACTGCAGCAGAAATAACAGAAGTGTCTGTGGAAGCAGATTCCAGTCTGGAACTTTGTGTTTCCTCCTTACTCACGCCTGCCATTCCCTCTGTCTCAGGTTGTCGGCTTGGGCCTGATGAATGAGGCTGTTGGTGGCTCAGAGAAGGTGTGAAGGCTGCCACCTGGTTGTCTATTCATCATATGAGAATCATTAACTTCCTCTCTGTGTTTGTGTGGAGTATATTCAGCTCCATCTTCTGTCTGCAGTGTCTGGCTAAAGTGCGGGAGGCATTTGTTCTTGTCGAAGCAACGCTGTTGGATGGAAAGTTCACCAAAGTGGCTGGCGACTTCGGCTGCTGTCAGACTCCCAAAACTCCTGATGATCAGGTGATGACTCATCAAAACAAAAGACTTGATCGCTTCAACTCTGGGTTGATTTCACTGTTTTTAAGATTAAATAGTTAGCTTTTTATTTAAGCTGGTATGTGGATATTTAGACTAATTAGTCATTATTTCAATACAATAAAGGTAGCTGGAAATTTTGATCAACTTTTCAAATTACTTTGCCTTGGGAGCTGGTCATTTCATCTCATTGCTACTTTGAGAGAGTCTAATTTTGGTCCTTATTTTTTCTTTTTTGGGAATAAATGAAGCAATCGGCTTCAAGATGCTACAAAATTTGATATTTACTTCTTCTTCCCAATTTGACAAATGACAAACATAATTTTCTACAATTAATTTCTGATCTACTGTAATAAAAAGTGACGCTATGACTTAAATAAATAACAAACCAGCTGCTTAAAGAAAATCTCCTTAAAATGTGGAGCACAATTTGTCATATTTCAAGGAAGTTAATTAATCTAAACTAAAAAACCTCAAAATAAGACTGAATTCAAAAGATTCAGAAAACAATTAAGTTGACTATATAAATATGTCAAAAAATGTTGAGTTAAGTTGATTTTATAGCAATAAAATCAGCTTAACTGATTTAAGTCCATGAGTGTTTTAGCCCATGTAGTGTCATTAATTTAGCTTGATGTATTTTAGTTGTTTCATCCCACACTTTGTTTTGCAATCTTCTGATTCAGATACATGTCACAGATAAATGCACCTACAGAACACTTTGCCCACACTTCCTTTCTTCAGATGGAGTTGATGCAAAACTTGGCTGACATCATCATGGGAAGTGTGCAGTACAACGAAGAAGGAGTGTTGATGTCGATTAAGGAGCTGTGTGGTGTTATGACTGAAACAAGTCATAACGCCACACAGGAGGCAGAGATGGAGGCCTACAACCGCCTTGTGAAACTCTCACAGGTTCAAATGGCTTTTTAAGGTCTTTTTAAAAAAATGTTCATGTTTAGAAATGACCACTAGAGGTCAGCACAGAGTCATTTCAGTGAATACATCACCCAAGCCACTTAGGCTTAAAATATTGTGGTGCCAGTACAAAATCGTTTTAGAAAATGTGGATATTACAGGTACAGATAATAAATAATAGAATGTTTTGTAAAAGTTTTGTATTTCTTGCCAGAAAGTCATCTCAGAAAGTGATGTGAAGTTTTATTTCTTATGATTATGAAAACCCAAAATTCAGTGCCTTAACAAATTTAAACAATGTGACAAAGCTCATTAATGAAAACATGGTGTCACATCCTAATCAGCTAATTAACTCAAAACACCTGCAACAATTTCCTGAGCCTTTGAACAATCTGTTACTCTGGTCAGTAGGCTACATAAGTATGGGAAAGACTGCTGACTGGACAGATGTCCAACACCACAAAAGATCTTTCCTGAAGAACCTGGTTGCTCGCAGAGTTCGGTATCCCAGAGCATTAACAGAAAATTGAGTGGATGGAAAAAGTGCACCAACATCAGGAAGAAGAACCTCCGCCCTGGGAGCTTTGCGACCTCACACAGATGAATACTAGACATGAGCTACAAATGCCAGATTCCCTGTGCCAAGCCACAGGGAACCAGAGAAAACATCAGAAGTGTCTTACACTGGCTGAATAGAAAAGGAACTGGACTGTAGCACAATGGTCCAGAGTCTTATTTTCAGATTTATGTAAATTTAAAACTCAAGGTCCCAGAGTCTACAAGAAGAGTGAAGAGGAACACGCTGCTTTAAGACCACTGTGAAGTTTCCACAGTCAGTGATGGTTTTGGTTGCTGTGTCATCTGCTGGTTCTGGTCCAATGGGTTTTCTAAAATCCACAGTCAGTGCAGCTGTCTACCTGGAAATTTCAGAGCACCTCATGATGATTTTATTTTCCAGCATGACTGGGTGCCATCCCACACAACCAAAGGTACCAAAAACTGGTAGTAAACAGCTTTTGGTACTTGATTGGGAGTTACCAAAATCCCCTGACCTTTAACCTCTTAGAAACTCTACAGGCTGTTATCAAGAGAAAGATGAGGCAGATGACCTGAAGGCAGATATCAAAGCAATCTGGGTTTCCTCTACACCTACACAATGTCACAGGCTGATTGCCTCTATGCTATGGCACATTGATACAGTAATGAATGCAAAAGGAGCATAGACCAAGTACTGAGTGCATATGGATGTTCATATTTTCTTTAATCATAACATAGATTTTTGATTGGACTAATATGTTATTCTAACTTTCTGAGACACTGAATTTTTGGGGTTTCTTTAATAAATTTCCATAAAATGGAAATCTTTCTTTGCAAAAGTGCAAAGAAATTTTGCACTTTTGTGCAATATTCAAATTTTTCTAGATGTACCTGTAAATGAGTAGCTCTAAAGTAAAATGATTTATGTGTAAATATGTGTAGATGTACCACTCCAACTCTGATGAATCGTGTCTGGACATTTCTCATGAGAAAACGGTGAAGGACCTGAAGGACACGTCTCACAAGAACCGTAGAAGAGCAGAGAGACAGTGGACTTACCAGACCTGCACTGAATTTGGCTTTTGTACAACACACACACTCAAATAATCACTCAAATATCTCTCCTCCTGTATATTAAACCTTCCTTTCTGTTGCTCTTATAGATCAGACCTGTGAGGACACTACCTGTCCATTCTCTGGCATGGTAACCCTACAGGCTCAGACTAAGATCTGTACCAAGGTGTTTGGTATTTCCCAGCATTCTTTGCCTTCACGCATCGCCTTCACAAACAGTTACTACGGAGGAGACAACCCCAACACATACAGGGTCCTTTATGTTAATGGTAAGACTCTCTTCATTTAAGGAAAAAAACATGCAGCAAATGATTGAAGCTCCATACCACAGTGAGCAGAAACAGACCCATTTTCTGGACAGTCAACCGCAGCAAGAAAGCTGTCTGTTGTGACAAGATTAGATGAGAAAACAGCGTAGCAGGGTCATTAAATACATCTGTATCATCATCCCCGCAGGTGGAGTGGACCCATGGAAGGAGCTGTCAGTGGTTCAGGACAGCAGTGAAGAGTCTCAGACAGTTTTCATTAAGGACACTGCACACTGTGCTGACATGTCGAAGGAAAGACTAACAGACCGCCACTCACTCAGGAAGGCGAGGCAGGTACGGTCTCCTGACTGCTATCAGTACCGAGTATAATACGGTACCTTGGAAAAATATTCAAACCATATTACTTTACTACCATAAACTTCAATGTATTTTCTCAGGACTAAATAGCTGGAACTTGAGACTCGATATTTTGGTGCTACCATCGGTATGAGTCGATTTAGCCATTTTTTAACTTATCGATATTAGTGCGATAAATGAAACTGGGCCAATATTAACAACCAATATTTGTTTCCATCGTGTTGCTGGAGGGGGAGGAAGTTGGTCAGGTGATAGTGATAATGTGATATGATGGTAACCATCACTGGTTATTGACCATAAAAGCTATATGAATGTCAGATATCAATATTGGCCCAAGTTTTCACATCGGCCCATCCCTGTGCTAGAACGACATAAGGTAGCTGCATAGATACGTTTTGTTGGTCATATTTAAAGTTTACATGATTTCCACTTATTTTTCTTTTTACAAATAAAACTCTAAAAGTATTCAACTATTTTATCTCTGATATTCTAAGTAAAACCCATAATTTACATATAATGAACAAAACAACATCACCTGTGGCCTCATCTCAGTAGCCTTTATTTTGGTTTTGCCACATTGTGAAAGTCAAATGTTAACTTTTGTTCTAGAAAAGAATCACACTTAATTTGGATCTGAAAAAATTTAACAATATCAGAAAAAAACCCTACTCTTAGAGTCACTGGAAACTTTAGCATCTTTTACTTTAAGATTAAACATAAAAATGAGTCTTATATATGAGGACATTTTAAGCACAATATTTTCCTGCTTTTCTTCTCTCAGGAAATTGAGAACCATGTCGCCCGCTGGTTGAGGGCAGCCGCCCTGGAGAAGATGACAAAATCAGGAGCATAATTGTGATCAATGATATTAAAGCCAGATTAGTTCTTATCATTGTTTTCTGAAACTGAGAGAATCTGACTGCTTTCCTGCATTTCCTCTTGTTGTGTCCATAATAATCTCAGCTCTGCAGTCAGCCTCTGTGCTTGTGTGATTTGGTTGTTGTCGTTAGCATTTTATGATATTAAAAAAATCTTTTTGTGTGGTTTTGACAAGATTCACTTGCTGCTGTTACACTATTTTATCACTAGGGTGTGGTGTTGCAACTTTCTAAGGAAACTCCTCTGAAAAACACCCAATATTAAAGTTTGGAGCCGTTAATCTGCTGTTTTTGATTAAATGCAGTAAGCCTGTCATGGTGGAACATTTTGGTCAGATTTGTTTCATTTTTCTCTATAAGAAAAAATAAAAACTGAAAATAAACCAGGATGCTGTGTCTGACTTTTTCCAAGGAGGCGACACAGTTGAATTTCTAACATCAAGAGGAATCATGAAGATTTGGGGTGTGTTTCAGGAGAAAAGGTGAGGGGAGAGCCAGTTGACCCAAGGCCATCTGTTTCCGTGTGAGTGTGTGTGTATGCGTGTGCATGTATGCGTGAACCTCTCAACAGGGGGGTCAAAAGTGGGAGGTCATGACCCTGCTGACCTCCGTGGGAGTGAAGCTCATCAATCAACTAGAGGTTGGACAGAACAGCAGGGGGGCACACACAGGCACACAGGCTTTATAGCACACACTGATACTGTAACACACACACAGAAACACAGATCTGGGATTGAACACGTTAAAAGAGCAAATTTAAATCATGGCTTGACAATAGCAAAAATGTTTTTTATGGAATAAAACCAAAAATTTTATCTGTGTTGAGACTAAATGTTTGCTCATGCACTTAAAGCTCAGATGTTATCGCACATCAGGGGTCAGTTGACGAGAAGGAAGGAGTTTTAAACAGCATTCCTTTATTTTGCATCTTGCTTCAAACAATCTTTATCCCCTCAATACAGCAAGATTACACCCACACACACACACACCCCCACACACCCCCCCACACACACACACACACACCCGTACAAACTCCACAAGCAGCTATCTGGATTATCAGCCAGCACTTGCAGAGCGACAGGGAATGCTTTTTCTCTCCTCACCACCGCTCTTCCTCCTCCTCTCTCTCTCTCTCTCTCTCTGCAGCCTGTCCTGTTGATCAATGAGGAAGTTCTTGGGCCTCAACTATTAATCAGAGCCTATCGGCTATCTGTCCACTGAGCCAACCAATCACTGCTCTCCGACAGCTGGGCCATGAAAAATGTGGCCCTGGTGGATGAAGGGGAGGAGGTTGGAAGGTGGAGCGAGGGGGGCAGCGATGGGGTCGTGAAGAAGAGGAGGGAGGTGAAGAAGCACTCCATCTGAACCGAGTCAGGTCACGGCTGCACAACATGGAGACTCAGAGAGTTCATGGGTTTCATGATAGAGCAGTGCGATTAAATTTTCTAAGTCAAAATAACAAAACTCCAGTAAGTAAACTGTGTTTTCTTGGTGTCTCTGCAGCAGAAAGCTCCTATGAGAACTTTTCCTCATGTCCAACACCAAGACCTGTCCTTCCTCGATACGCCACCGTCTCTTGTCTGCATAATCACAGTTGCTCACACTCATCCATTCACATCTTATTGCCATGATTGGATTACATCTAATGCTATTACACTGCTCCCATCTCTCCCCCTCCAACCCCCTCATTGCACCTCTGTCTACCTCCTCATAGATTTCTTGCAGATGTTATTAGAGTCTGATACGATGCAGGTCTCCCCTCCTTTCTCCAACCCCATGTTTTGGATTTATGAATCCCTCAGACTTCTCTCCTTTAATCTGTCTCTCCTCCTCCTCTCCCTTCCTGTGCCCGTCCATCCATCATTCCCTGGCTTGGTTTGGGCGGAAGAGTATTAATCCCGCCATCCCATCTCTCACTCCTGTGGACAGATGAGAAGGTGGAGGAGAAAAATGTGGCCTGGAGGAGGAGAGGTAGAGGGTAGGAGCCCTCCGATTACTTTTCATAACATTTCTGTAGCATTGTGGGAAATTATGATGAGGCATGGCAGGTGTTTGTACCTTCAACAGGTACACGCGGGGATCATTTTGCGCTGGTTCAACATGCAGTGCTGTGTGGAAATATTTGGACTTGAACCTTTTCACAGTTTTTTCAATCAATGACAATAAATCTCAATGTATTTTATTAGGATTTTTTTCTGCAGATCAACATATATTAGCACATAACAGTGAAGAGGAAGAAAAACATCTGGATTTCAAAAGTTTTTGCATGAATAAATCTGAAAAATGCGGTGTATCTTCAGCCTCCTGTGACTCAATACTTTGTTGAAGCACTTTATGTAGGAATTTTGAACATCTGTGAACTGAAATTTTTGCCCAGTTTCTTTTGCAACATTGCTCCCGCTCAGATGGATTGGGTGAAGAACATCTATCGCTGCAGATTCTCAATTATACAAGGCCATTCCAGAACATGGATGTGCTTTGACTACATTGTAGTTCTTTCTATGTGTTTCGAATCGTTCTCCTGCTGGAAGTTGAACCCCCTCCACAACACGCAACACACACTGTGCTGAGCTCCTGCAAAACTCCCTCCCCTTCAGAATATCCAGGGCTGGACATACAAAGATTTGTGCCTCGGGGCTGGAGCCGGTTTTGGTTCCATATACACTAATGACATTTTCTTTTTTTTACTGATCTTTACTTTCCTAAAATAATGACCTGTCTTTTTTTTTTTTTTTTTGCCAAAAGTGATTTTGAGTCACTTTTGGCAAAAAAGTTGTTTGTTGTTTTAAAAGATATTGATTATAACTTCATCATTTTTTAAAATTTTGAATATTGTTTATATATATAAAATCCCAAAGTATTAATAGAACTGATCTAATTTCAGCGTATGAGTTTATATACAGCATGATCTTTGCATAAGATGCATTGATTAAAAATAATAAATAAGTAAATTAATAAAAAAACTTTTCAACCCTCCTTGCCTCCCAGAAAATCTGGAGCCCTGGGCTACTGCCCCTGTAAACCTTTTCTAAAATTTGTCCCAGCGAATACATCCTGGTGTTTTGACTGGTTTAGTGATCACGACAGAGAGGAATCACCATTACGATCTCACAAGTTTGAAGGAGGATGAAATAATAATTGATGAGCTGCAACATCTCATTTTTCCCCAAGAACAACGGAAGGAAACAACAAGTAGAACCTGAACGCAACATCCTTCTTAACAAAATGTAAACAAGAATGAAGTGGTGTCAGATTTCAGTGGTTGTTGGATTTCTCTTTTGCCATTAGAAAAAAACATGTCATTTCTTTCGCTAGCGTTAGCCTCATGCAGTTTTTTTGGTTGTATTTGCCCAGAATGTCTTGAGCTAAAGTTCACTTCCTGCTTTAGGAGTGATCACTGTTCCGCTTGCATTCACATATTAACTTCAACCGAACTGAGGCCTCAGCAAACTCACCAGAGCTAGCATTTCTGGTTTCATCAGAGTCCAATTCACACATCCCCAAGAGAGTAGGACTTGCAAACAAACCAGAGTTTGATTAAAGCGGAATGAACGGAGCTAATGTGAATGCATCCTAAATTACACATAGGTGGGGCCTATTTACTAATTTATTCTGAACTAATCAAGTGATTTTTGATGGCATTTGGTTGCACTACATTTTATTTTGGGGCAACAGATAGGAGCTAAGTACAAATGCACACCACAATTTTCATGTTTTTAATTGTAAAAACCTTTGAAAATCGTCATTGCCCTTCGTCTTATAATACTTCATGTTGAGCTGTCACATAAAATCACAATTAATTACATTGAAGTTTGTGGTTGTAATGTGACAAAAATGCAGAAAAGGGAAAGGGATGTGAAACCTTTTGAAAGATATTAGGTATTCATCTGAAAGAATAACTTGTTATATGAATCTCTGTGCCCTGTTCTCCAGCTTGCATGTTAAACTGGCAATGACAGGCTCTTACTCTTTTGGTGTTCAGTCAAAAGATTGTGTCCTAATCAAGCTGATGTCGGTCCTAAACACACACAATCAGACAGAACCGGGGACAGAAAGCAGGAGCTTTAAGGAATCCAATCAGTTCTGGAAAATCAATTGTTCAGTTCAGGGTATTTAATATGCTGAGCCCCTGCACACTAAATTCACTGAAACTGGGAAGAAGAAGGGAAGACACCTTTGACCAGGAGTCAAGGAAAAGCCAATTCTCTCCAACCCTCCCTCTCTTCCCCTCCACATCCTGGCCTGAGCAGTGGCAGGTAGATTAAGGGGGGTGATAGATGCCCCTCTCTGTATCTCCCTCTCCCCACCCCCACCACCCACCCAATCCCCCTGCTCCCTCCATCCCATCCATCATGGCGGCTGGTGTAATTGCGGCTGCGTGGGGCTGGCAGAGACAGCCTCCATCCATCTCCTTAACAACAAACAGTCATGAGGACGGATGGTGCTGCACTCCCCAGTTAATCTCCATCTATGAGGGAGGAGAGCGAGTAAGAGAGGGAAGAGGAGGAAAGGAGGGAGGGATAGTGGAGAAGAAAATAATACTAAAAACTAAAAAAAAAAAAAAAAGTAAAGGGGAAGGCAGAAGGAGTGGAAAATTGGTCACATGTTTCACTTCAGCAGGTAAAAACATCTAAAGATGAATGACCCAGGTGGCTGCAATGAGAGAATCTGGAGGGGAAAGTTTGCAAACAGGCTGCAAGAGCAGTTCAATAAGGGAGGATAAGCCTGGAGAGGGCTCCAGGGGAGCTGGGGGGGAATTTATTCCAATATTTAACAAGAATACCCAGAATCTGGAGACGCTTCCATTTCTTTCTGTATTCACCCCACTTTATTTTTCTTCATCCTCCCTTTCTCCTTTTTCATCCCTCCATTAGTCTGATCCCCACCACTCTGTTACCAACGCAGTCAGGCTCAGTTCACAGTTGTCTGATGTTTCGGCTGCTTGGTCGTTGCTGCCAGGGGTCATGGCAGCCAGATTTCCTTTATGGCGGAGTCACCAAAGTCAACAAGGCTGGGTGGCCTTCTGAAGTTCAGTAAAACTAGACCTTTGTGGCAAGATGATCAAACTGTGGAGGATGGATTACCATGTGAAACAGCTGGAACCGTGTATGTTTGAAGAAACAGAATCATGCTGAGAAGGATCTACAGAAGGAAAGGAGTTGTTTCAATATCAGCTAAATCTAACATTTCACAACATAAAATGAAATGAAAGATGATGCATCTTTAAATAAGAGGAAAATAGAGACACAAGCACACACATCTACTTCTGTGCTTGTTGTGTCATGTTTTGTAGCCCTGGGAATCGCCTGGAGGGACTCCCAACTTAGAAAGGGAACAGCAGGACACTGACCTTCCAGCAGGCAAGCAGAGCCCACACACACACACACACCCCCACACACAAATTACAGTGCATGCATTCCAGAGTCTGCTGTTGTGAACACACATTTATGCTGGTGTGGGTACACACACTCACCTGGCCTTGGTGGGCGTAGAGCAGCGAGCGTTCAAGCCTTGACAGGAAGTGACAAATAACTGCAGCAGCCTTGACATGTAGAATGGCCCTGCACAGAGGACCTGGCTGACTGATATTCAACTCTGTGGTGCAGAAAATGAGCCTATTTTTTTTTTACAGGGGGTTTCTGCAATAGAATTCAAACCCCCCTGTAAGCCTGAATAAACCTGTGTTTGCTCTGACTCAAGAATCACCTTCATCTGAAGTTGTTAGAAGCAAATGCTGTTCAAAATATTACAGATGTCACATTGAAGATTTATGCTTAAAAAAATATTTATTCTTTGAAATACTTCTAAAAATAAATCCAAAACCTGGGTAGTTTTGTTATTGACTTGTGAGGTATTTTGCCACATAAAGACTTATTTTACAGCAGATTTTTGTTGCAGTCAAAGTGCAACATATTTTTGGACACAACATGATCTTACAAAAAAGTTTCAAATATTTATATGTGTCAGAACAGAACAACTGTATGAACCAGTAAAACATGTTAAGCTAACATATGGAAAATACTTTGAAAGGTTGGATTTCTGAGTGGTGGTATAAACTCATTGAGACCGCAGAATAATGGACGGAGATGAAGTCTAAACAGAAAAAAATTGAGTTTTTACATCAACAAATTCATGGCTATGTTAAGGTTTACTTTTGCACATAATGCATAACTCATAATTGGCTATGCAAGACCACTTTCCCTTTCAATAAAATAAGCTAATATATTTTCACACTTCTCATTAACCATTTTATAGCATCCATCCCAGCATCTGAGAATTTCTTGTAGCCCTCCAAGATTTTTTATTTTATTTTTACTTTATCAATCTTTGATTTGTCTGAGATAATAAGAAAATCCCCCCGTCAGCATGGCACAACTTCCACTATGTCGTAAAACAAATTTGCATCAGTGCCCAGTGAACTTTAGTTTGGCTTGGTTTCTTCTGGCACTGTCCATTTCCTGTCTTCCAACACCCATCTTCCCTCGTTTATTGCTTTTCCAACAACAAAGATAAGAATAAACGCTGAAGCCTTTGGAGATGTTCCATGTAATTAGGCTTCAGAATTGTAACAAAGTTAAACGGTTATTTTGGGGCATTTAAACACCCAAAATTAAATAATTAGTTTTATTTCAGAAAGTAATTTAAAGCCATAGATAATCACACTTTTACAGGCATTTTGGTAGGCGTTGGCATTCAATTTTCTCATTGCTGCTGAATAATTATAACATTTTAATAAAAAGGTAATTTTGATTATGTTGATATGATTTATTTCAATTTGTTTGGGCCTCAACTCTACAATATCAAAGCATTTTAATAGTTTAGCACACAGATATTTTATAACTTACAGTGCCTTTCTTATTCCATTGGCTTGTTGCCATCATGGACAACAACAAATTGACTTAACCAGAGTTGTTATATAGGCTAATATTATAAACCTGACTTTCATGTTATTTCTGTGTAACCTTTGTTGTCATATAATTGATTAAAGAGAACAATAAGGTTGACATGTTTATATGGGTTGCATACATGAATAAATACATAAACTTACTGGAAGCTTGAGCTCCTACTTGAGGAAGTTTCTATGTTGAAGCAGAAATTTAAGTTTGTCCTCAGTTTCCTTAGTCACAGCGTTAATGTTAAAGTCAACCTAAAACCTGAGCCAAGTTGTGTTTACATCTCACATTGTTAATGTTTTGGTAATGTGTCATGTGCAAATCATAAATTTAGGCACAAATATTTCCAACTCATTTCTAATTTGAACAGTAAACAAGATGATTTCATGGAAACAGCAGAGAAGGTGATTGTTAGCTCTGATTCTGTAGCAGAAGTGGATTCTCTGCATCCATAAAACCTGTTTCTGCATATTTTTATGCAATGTCTGCAGCTATTAACTGATCATAACTTGTAGGTTTTACATATAAGTTTTGATCACTTTGGTCTGAAAATGCTTATGAGCCATTTTTCGTTATAAACATTTTTTTTTAGAACTTCTATGTAATTAATATATTATAAATCTACAGAATATAAAGTTTAGAATGGAAGCATAGTGGCTAAAACCAGTTTTTTGTTATTAGATTAATTCAATATATTTAAATTATTAAACATTGGTATTAAATTTCATTTGTTTCATTTTAATTTTTTAATTTTGAAGAAATACTGATTTAGATCTACCCAAATGAAATCTGTGCAAACACACTTTGCACAGATATAACATTGTTTATTGGTTACAACGATGTTATTTGTAAACTTCTAATAATGTGTTTTATTAATGTAGGAGCAAGTTTCTGATATAACCGACTCATCCTTGTCGCATTTTTATGGTAATGAGACTAATCGTCGCATCTATATTATAGCCTGTTAGATAAATGTAGAAGATTTATGGTCCGATTCATCTCAATAAAACAATCAGCTCTGCGCAGGACGTTTCCATACGGGAGATAAATGTAAATCCTTGTAAACATGAACTTTGCTTCAGCGTTAATCCTTTCCACTTCAACCTGTTGGAGGAAAATCACGCCTGGGATCGCCTTTTCCAGACCACTGACGCAGCTCCATGGCTGCATTATTGCGGCTCGGTGTAGGAGGGGTCGAGCGCTGTGATCAGCCCCGCAGGAAACCCGCACCCCGCGGAGTTAAAAGACCCCATGGCAGCACGGACGGGACGGTGCAGGGGCCCCGGTCACAGACGGCCCCTCCGTCAAACAGCATGCCGCCCACAGAGACTCCTGCCCCGGCCCGCTGATCCCCTCCACGTTGCTGCTGATTGAAGTGCAGCAACCCCTCACAACAGGGCCCGTCAAAGAGCTGCGTTTTGGATAATTATTATGTTACTTAGGTGTCATTTACAACACAAGCCTGGAAGTTTGGCTGCCTCACTAACATGTGAAAGGTCTTTTTCTCACCTACTGTGTCTCTTTGGTTAAAATTAAACTTTCCCACTTTCAGTGTTTTGTTTTTTCCTCCATTTCTTTTTGTTCTTCTTTTCAATAAACAAGAAGACCAAAGGGTGACATTTGGAGATGTGTCAAAAGGTTGGTCTTTAATGAATGTCTACAAAAACAAAAAACAATTTGAAAGCTCTCTGTCAGTCAACAAACACGTTTCAGATTTATTTATGACCTTAGATTAGGAGTGACCTAATTAAAGTTCTTTCATTAGCCTTAAAATGAAGCTTAAATGAGCCCTCAGGCTTGAAAACAACCATTCACTTAAGGTGCATAAATCACCAAACTAATAAAGTATTTTCGTTTTAATTTATGGGTAAAGTCTTGATTTTTGCAGGCTGTGGGATTGTGTGTGTTGGATGTAAAGCTGCAGCCTAATGACCGAATTGATTGTCCAGTCCACATTTTCCTGGAGTCTCTACAACATCAAGCTCTACAGAGAGAATTATTACGATTCTCCTCTGGAGCTTCAGCCTGATGAATCTCTCACAGCTGCAGGGAGAACGAGGGAAAAGGGAGGAGCAGATGAAGGAATCAAATCAGCACAGAGCTGCAAAAGTAGAATGAGTGATATGGCTCTCTGTCCAGGGTGTCCTTTTCATGAAGGCAGCACAAGAAGTCAAAAATAAAGGGAATAAATAAATTGTCTTTTACTCATTTTTAATTTTACTTATTATTATTGGTAAGTTGGAACTCATTTATTTTGTTGCTTTTTGTGCATCCAACTAGCACCAGATTAGAAGGTTATTTCGCTACTCTAACCTCAACCAGTCGCTGATGGGTCAATGGAAGTGCTGAGAAGTTAGAGGTGACCAGAAACATCAGAACTGGACCAACAAAGCCAGGTTTCCTCTTAAATCAGAACACATGGCACCAAGATGCACCATGGGAAAAAGGTGAA
Organism: Brachyrhaphis roseni; assembly: GCA_903066815.1. Lineage (NCBI taxonomy): Eukaryota > Metazoa > Chordata > Actinopteri > Cyprinodontiformes > Poeciliidae > Brachyrhaphis > Brachyrhaphis roseni. The sequence goes on from CAEFZY010051571.1 coordinate 19,335, forward strand.
CCATCAGAGGCAGTATTATACTTTTGGACTTGCTGATAAACATGGCATCTAGCCATCAATTTGTCCATTAATTTTACTCATACCACCTAAACACTATCTACACCCTGTTGATTGAAAATCTATTTCCTTATGATTATTGCCTCTTTCAGCTGCATAACAGATGCTACCACAAACCAAAAATGGTTCATGAACGCTTTCAAAAACCCAACAAAGAGCATCGGCAAACGTTAGATCAACTCTATTAGGTAGTGGTTTGATTTATTTATTTTAAACAGGCTTTTAAAAACAAGAAAATAATCAATCAGTAGGACAGAGAAAACATATGCACACATTACCAAGAGCAAAATCATATTTCCTACTTCCTTTCTGTTTTTTTTTTCTGAAAAGAAATAGGAAGAAGTGAACACATTTTTAATCTTACTCCTTATCTCAATTCAATGAAATAGGTGGTCATAGAGCTATAAATATAATTACTCTGAATAAACTTTTCAGCTTGTTGGTCAGTTAGAATCACTAATACTCTGTGGCATTCAGTTTTTAGAGATTTTTTTTGTATTATTTTCTTCAAATCTGAAGTTTACATACACTAAGTTCAGTCTGTCTCTGAAACACTTGGGAAAATCCAGGTGATGTAAATACAGTAGTTAAATAAATATAAATCCTAGTAAACATAACACTTCAGCTGTAATCCTTTCATTTAATCTACTAGAGTAAAACAATTCACTGGCGACGTTTAAGATAAATGAAGACACACGTGGATGTACACAATGACAATCAAAACAAATCAGCTGAACTATCAGGAAAATAACTGCATTAGTCTCGTTCTGCCTCTTCCAGATGCATACAGGTTCAGTAAGAATAAAAATGATGGGAATGTTCAACCATCATGCAGCTAAGGAAGCTAAAAGTTCTGCTTTAAAGATATGAACCTGATTTTCTGTGAAATGTGTAAAAAAAAAAACAATTAAAAAAATAAGACTTACTGAAGAAGCAGATTAAAGTTGGTTTGAAGTGTCATTAGCCAAAATGAAATGAGTGCTGAGCTGAAAAGTCACTCAGAGACCAAGAATCTACTCCAAAACAAAAGAAAGAGAAAGATTAAAGTTATACACATAATTTCATCCAACTGTGCAGCATGGAGGTGGCAGCATCATGCTGTGTTAATGCGTTTGTGTTGGGATATCAGATCAACTCATGAGATCAACATGCGAAAATATCGGAACTATATATATATATATATCTTCTATATAAGAAAAAGAAAATAATGAGGAGATGTAAAAAGGGGTAAACATTGTGGCTGTTCTTCGCTGGCTTTGTGTGTGTGTGTGTGATAGTGGGGAGGGAGCGGTGGGGTGGTGGAATAGGGAGGGATGGGTGGAGTGCGTGGAGGGGGGCGGGGGGAAAGAGATCCCGTCGCGTTTTGACCCCCAGAAACCTTCCCGCAACCCGCCCTGCCACCACCAGTGTCACTCCCCCTCCTCCTCCTCCACCTCCTCCTCCTCTTCTTCTTCATCCTCCTCCTCCTCCTCCTCCTCCTCCTCCTCCTCTTCTTCTTCTTTCTCTCCTCTTGAGGGTGAAAACACCATCGCTCATTCCGGGCCGTGACATTTTCCAGCTTGTCGCCGTATGCTGCTGCGCGGACAGCGAGCGCAGAGAGCCAAAAAGCAGGAGAGAGCAGGGGGGGAGGACGCCGTTAAGAGAAGCACCGAGCATCATCCCTCAACCATCCGGAGCGGGAGGCGCACCAAGCGGAGGCGAGGCGCTGCAGGAAGCCGCTGTTCCCCTTTCACCTCCCCGAAATCCCACACCGGACACGGCCCGAACCGGACTGGATATTTACGTCTCGGTGGGACATTTCACGCTTTCTACCGGAGCTCCGTAGGCTTTCTACTCGCCAAGCAGTAGCATTTAATAGGCAGCGGGAATCAGTTAAAGCCTTTATTACCTTTGAGCGCATTATAAACCATTAGGCTTACACAGGCGGTCATCAGCCGCCCATATAAAACCTCCAGTGCCATCATTATGTTGTAACATAAAACGCGATGGACAAGGAGTAAACACAGCGGCTCTCCGCTCACTTAATGTTTGTGTTGACTCCTTGCGGGCTGTTCTGTCTCCGTGTTGATCGTGCTCACAACTTAATTACTGATTCGTTTATGAAGAAGAAGAAAAAAAGAAATAAAATTAAATAAATAAAAGCAAATGCACTCTGATTTCCAGGAGCCCGGAGACAGAGAGGAAGGGAGGGGGGAAGGATCGCTGGAGCACAGCCGAGCAGCGCATCATCCTCTCCGGTGTAGGTCTGGCTGTCGAGTCGCATGGAGAAAAGGGTAGGTCTGATCGGCTTCTTTATTAGTTCATGCGAGAAGGCGTGGGTAAGAACAGTCTGATCGGGTTTAAAGCATCAAAACCGGAGCACATGGCCGGGAGGTTTGTTTGCAGTGGACAGCCGCCACAAAAACACACAAGGCCCAGTAGAGACCAGTGGGCTGGAAGTGGCATGCATCAGCTTATGTTTAGGGGGGAAACACCGTAAAAGGAGTGTTTATTACTTTATGCATGGAAGCGTGATCGCAAACCTCCAAAATAAGCCAACAAATTTCATTCTCAAGCACTTTTAAAATCACTTTTAGCCATAAACTTCAATTCAGTGGCGATTATGGATGAGGCAACTTGAAATAAAAGGCCCTGATTTCAGACTGATGCCAGTCAGTTAAGGGTTAGAGAGTTGGTCATTAAGAGGCAGGGCAGAGCAGAGGAGATACAGCTCTTCAGCTCGGTATGTAGGTCAGTTTTTTTGCTACACTGATTCAGAGGCTCGGTGGTGGTGGTGGAGGAGGAACGGGCTGAGGCTGAAGGGGCAGCAGGCAGACTGAGCTCCTCTGACTGAGAACAGAGCAATTAGAGGGTGTAGGGTGTGCAGACAGAAAACCACAGCCGTGTGAAAACAGGCAGGGATTTTAAAAAGTAGATGTGAACACCCACTGAATCTAAAACGACTGACAAAACTACTTTTAAGCGCTTTGCCTCCTGCAAACAAGAAACATGGTAAAATAACTGGCTCGTGATGAAGGTACAAAATGTTCGTGAAGGAATAAACATTTCTTTAGCTGCTCCATCAAGGAGATGTGGAAACGTTTTACCTGTGAGCCACAGCTGAAATGAATAAAGAGCCCCAGAGTTAGGGCTCAAATAACTACATTTTTTCTACCTACTTTCTCAGCCATAAGTCATCTGATAGTTGTTAAGTTTTACTAAGCTGATAAATTATTCATAAAATCACCAATATAAACATAGCAACCTTCCTGTTCTCTGCTGGGCACACGATGAAAACAACTGAAGCAACAATTTCAGTGAAAGTTTGATTTAAAAGTCTAAAAGTATTGATGGCAATCAATGTTGTGAGACTTTAACCATGATTGAAAATCACATTTAGAAACTAATGTGTATTTAATTTTTTTTTTATAATTTTGATTTATAATATTAAATGCTGTACAAAAATCTATTTTTATAGTGCATGCGTGATATTTAAAACTAAATACTGAGATTTTATCAAAGCCAACTAATTCAGGAACTCAAGTCTTCAATTTTTGGTAGGAATAAAAATGCATCTAGCCATACTGGATTAATCTTATTTGGATAAATAGCCTTGTCTCCATGGATAAAACGCTGCGTAAAATCTTGTTTGGAGGCGCTCCAGTCTGCAACAGGTTTCTTTGTGTGTGCTCCATGTGAAATCCTTTACAGTTCATTAAGAATGTCTTAATTTCTAATGTGCTTATTACATACATATTTATGAGCTTAAATTCATAGATTTTAATAACCAGTATGGTTTATCACTCCAAAAATATTTACGTTAAGATGTTTTCCCTTCATCCCGAAGCTTTCACGCGTTAGGTTTAAATTCATTCCAAAGTTTTTGGCTTTTTTAAAAATTATGTTTTTTAGCTTATTAAACAGGGATTGAAACGTCAATTTCTACACTTAAATATGATATAAATTTAGGTGAAAATCTTGAAATATACTTTAACGTTTTCTGCGTGTGATAAACAGCAAATCAGTTAGTTATTCCGCCATTTCTTTTAAAAACTGAGCCACATCACGACGCATAATGATGCCTTCCGACTAAGTGATTTTTACTGAAGTATTTCCTGTTAAGAACTACGTTTCGTTTATTAGCTCAGCTCCTCTTTCATTAAACGCGACATTAAGCCGCGCACTGAGACGTATATTTGCGTTATTCCTATAGCAGACGCTCTGATCCCAATGTCGTTACAGCAGCTGACGCAGCCTCATCAAGCCTAATTTGCTTTTAATAACTTTTCCATTGAAAACAGCACAGTTGTTAACCAGTTTTGTTGTTTTATTTTTTATACATACAAATTCCTGAAATTCAGCGTCTGAGCTCGCGCGCTTTGATCCTCCTGACGCACAGAAACCCGAGCGGCTCCGTGCGTAAAAAGAGACGCGCAATCTGATAGCGGTGATTGTTTTAATAGCCGGCCACCATAAAAACGAGAAGGTGTCCCGGGACTGGGACTCAGAGCAGGTGCTTTCTGTGACCATATGGGGCCCCGAGCCATTGGATTAGCGATTTAGGACAGAAGTAGGGTTCAGCAGAAGGCTAGCAGGGATGCAGTGCGTAGATGTGGAGGGGGAGGATTTTGGTTCAGTTTAAAAAAAGACAGAAGATAGCTTTTAATGTTCAGTGTAACTTTTGTTTCACCAGAGGTTGTACAGTCATGGAGTCAAAATTAGCAGAAATCAGACAGTTTGGGTCAAAATGTTCTTGTCTCTGAGCTTTGTTGAAATATTTAATGGCTCCAAACAGGTCAGCGGCTGTAGAGAAGTTGTCTTTTTGAGCCTCATATTTCAGCTGTAAGCCGCTGCAATATTCTTCCTCTAGACTCCACAGAAGAAATCCAGAATCAGCACACCGTGGCTTGGTTAAAACAACAATGAAGTGAAAGGTGTGCGTTTGAGTTGTGCGCCTGTGATCCCAGCAGTCCTGTGGGACTGTGACCTGTGTCCCTTTAATCCATCAGAAAGAGAAACAGAAGCAGATCTGCTGACCTGAGCACAGACATGCAGGAGCAGCAAACAGGCTCAGATTAGCTCCATAACACACTCAGACTGATGTGTTTATTCATGAAACGTGCGCCCTGACGGCCTGCTGCTGAGCGTGTGTTTTCCTTATGAATTTGTCTGTGCCATGTGCCTGAGAGCGTGCCATATGTGCGTCTGATTCATTGCGTCATGGTGGTTTTTGCTTGTGTGTGAGCAGGCCCCATGTGAGGGTCTCACAGCGGGGTCATGAGGGATGTCTCAGCACGGATTCGTCTGGTTTAGATTTTAGGAAGGAGTTCGTAAAGTTTGTTGCCACAGACAATTGTTGAAGGAAATCCATAAACAGCCAGTTTGCAGTGTGCCTTGTAGGGGACACAGCGATGGAGGAAGGTCCTCTCCTCAGAGAAGACCTAATTTGGACTTCTCGGCCTACATGCATAGCAGAGCTTGTGGCAGAAAACTAACACTTACATCACCCTGAACACACCATCCCTAAAAGATGGCAAAGTCTTCAGCAGAGACAGAGAAGCAGCTCCAAGCAAAAGCCAAGACAGATGGAGCAAAAACACACAACTGTCCTGGAAGAGAACCTGTGCTCAAATGTCCCAGTCAAAGTTCAGAGCTAAATCCATAGGAGAATCTGTTTAAGACATTAAATTTTCTGTCATGGATGTTTTCTCATCCAAACAGTCTGACTGAACTTGAGGTATTTTGCAAAGAAGAGTGAGCAAAACATTCAGTATGAAAAGTTGGTGGAGACATACCACAAAAAACTTTCAGGTATAAATGTGGCAAAAGGTTGACTAGAAAATAACAGAACATTAACTAAAGTCATGAAATTAACTTTCCATGTTATTCTGTGTTGAACTAACACAGGAGTCTCCAGCCTCACAGCCAGACTAATAATTATAGTTATGATAATAAATTCAGGTTTTAGCAGTTTATGGTTTTCTTCATTGATTAATTGCATTTAATTTCCACAACAAAATAACTCTAAAAGTACTAGTGATAATACTGAGATCTATTTTTCTTGCATTTGGTTGGAAACAAAGGGCTTTTTTGTTGAACTTTTCAATAATATCAACATCACACTGAAGACTATATTCATCCACTTTTGCAAAAGTTTGATGTTTTCTCTTTATTTAAAAACCTAAACATTTAAAATAAAATGGTGGTTCTTTAAAAAATGTTCTTTAGTAGATATTTATCTAAAATTACAAGTTGTCTTTTTTCAAAAGGTAGTGTGACCTTTGCGGCTTTAAGTTAGTTTTATTTTTCTGGTCTGCGGTCAAAAATGGTTCTTTGGATTGTAAAGGTTACTGACTACTGATCTCACCCATAAAAGCTCAATAAAATACCTTAAAGGTTTGTGTCTGTAATGTGCCAAAATGTGAAAAAGTTCAGTGTGTTGCAGGACATGAAAAATGAGTAAACTTGCACACAAGAACACCATTGCAAGCAACATAAAAGGCAGTGGCAATAGTTAATTTTTGATCAAACCACAGCTCAAAGTCCCTGCAGAGGTGCACACACACAAAAGCTCCTAAATTATAAAATCGCATCATGTTTACCAACGGTACAGCAGTCCAGTAAGCCGTGTAGCTCTGGTCCCCCTGACAGATCGGTCACGTAATAAAATAACGGAGAGATTTCGTGTCGCACGGCCGCAGATGTTGAGTGTGTCTCACTCTTTCTGTCTCTCCGTCTAATTGCGTTTCAGTATGAAGAACTGGTGCACTACTCAGGGTCGGAGGGCATGCAGGTGGGGGGCTACGGGGACGACGTCAGGGCGCTTCCTCCACCGCAGTATGGCCCCGCCATCCCTGACTCCCTTAAACACCACAAGGACCAGATCTATGGGTAGGAGGATTTATGTGACCTGGCAGCAGACCGCCATGCAGTGTGTATTTACAGTGCATGCTAAATGTGAAAATACGTGTGAAGTGTTTACAGCTGTCTGCTTCATACATACTGTGGTGTACAGTTTGTGTATCATGTTCTGTATCGTGTGTTCTCTATACCAACTGTTACAGTGTTTATGTCCAGTATGTTAACTGTTTATGTTCATGTGTGTGTGTGTGTGGGTGTGGGCAGTCACCCACTCTTTCCACTGCTGGCCTTAGTGTTTGAGAAGTGTGAGCTGGCCACCTGCTCCCCTCGGGATTCCTCCTCCTCCCTCTCAGCCACCTCCCACCTCCCCGGCATGGCCAACCACAGCGACGTCTGCTCCTCCGAGTCCTTCAACGACGACATCGCCGCCTTCGCCAAGCAGGTGGGTGAGCACCGACCAGGAAACAGGGGAACAGCAAAGCGTTTTTTTTTTTTTTAAGCATTTTGTGCTGAGATCTTGAATGTGTGTTGCAGATTCGCTCTGAGAAGCCAATATTTTCTTCCAATCCTGAGCTGGACAACTTGGTATGACTCATGAACTGACAACTTGCTAGAATTTAAAATGCACTTTGTGAGAGATGATAACATGATAAGCCTCTCCAACAGATGATCCAGGCCATACAGGTTCTTCGCTTTCATTTACTGGAGCTAGAGAAGGTTGGTCAAATCCCAACATGTTGTTATTAAAATGTGCTAATTGATCTCACATTTTAATATATTTATGTTTAACTTGAACTGGTTTGCATTTCAGATTCATTATTTGGTCTGTGAACGCATCAACAAACATTACTCTTCGAAATTTGAGGAAGATTTCTGGTGTTTGTGTTTTTGCTGATACTGACTTTAGCTAATTTCTGTAAGAATTTAACTGTGTTTAACATGTCTCTTTCTTACCTTCCTGCCATGAGCAGCCATTTTTTTATACAATAAAACTGAAGTGTCAGGTGTCTGATCTTCTGTAAAACAAAATTTGTGGGTGAAGAGATAATAGAATTGCCACTCTGAATTATCTTTAGCATCTCATTGTGGTCAACATAACTAAATGTAAACATCAGTCTCCAGGTGTATTTTCAATAAAAATGAAAAACCTGAAATTTCCAAACATGGCAGATTTTCTAACAAGCTGTTGTTGAAAGCTCAAAATGATAAAACGGAGAGACTTTGCTTTGACATTCTCTTTTCTAGTTTGAGGAAAAGTCACCAAGGTGAGTGGGAGGAAGTGCCTCCTTGAAAACGTGAAGACTGTTTCTTGAAAAGTCGTGTAAAAAACAAAAAAGAACTTAAAAAAATCAAAGCTTGAAGAACAAAGATGACCAGATGACTCTCGGTTGGAGAACAGCTGACATACTTCTCTAGAAATTATATATCTTGCATTTTCTTGTTAGTGTTGTTGTTAGCACAACCTGTTAGCTCTTACATATTTTACATTGAAAAAGGAAATCACAATTTTGAAATTTTAGAGCCAAGTTACCTAAAAATCTGCTGGTTTCTTGTCTCATTCCAGAAATGAAAACAGAATTAGAAGATCAGACATCTAAGACAACCAGACATCTGGTGAAACGTGGATCAGTTATTCTCTAGTAAATGTACTTATTTGGTCATCAAGGAGAGAAGATAAAGCAAAGAAAAATGTTGAACATTCATCAGAAAATGTTAAAACTGAAAGGCAAATTTCTTTTGGCAAAACTTTCAGCACATAATTGCAAACTGATGTCAACCATAATAAGACATAATTTGATTCTGAAGGTGCACGACCTGTGTGATAACTTCTGCCATCGCTACATCACCTGCCTGAAGGGAAAGATGCCCACTGACCTGGTGCTGGATGAGCGGGAGGGCGGCTCCAAGTCGGACATGGAGGACTTCGGCGGCTCCTGCACCAGTCTGTCAGAACAGGTGAGTCACCTTGTCATTTTTATGGTCCCTGGTAGCAGTTTCTGTCTACCATTCTCTCCTCCATCCTTTTCTCTGCGCTGCAGAATGCATCGTGGTTACGGGAGCCAGATGAATGTGCCACTACGCCTCTAGGAACACCAGGCACCTGTGGGCTGCCCTCACACAGCACAGGGGACAACTGCAGCGACGCAGGTTTGCACACATGTTCACACGAGTTCTGCTGGAAAATACTGCAAACGAAGGTGTGACCAAATGTTTGGTAAATGTCTGACACAGCCATTAAGTCTTGTAAACTGTTTGATGATCTGCATTTCCACAGCAAATTTGAGCCTTTATGGTTGTACAAAAGTCTCATTGAGACAAATATTTATCAATGACATTGGAGCTACTGTTGGATAAAACTCATAAATCTGACGTCCTCTGAACCACAAGAACACACAAACATATATGAAAACCATAATATTTTAAAAGTTACATTCTGCAGCTTTAACAGAAGATACTTTAATATGACAAATGGGCCTCATATGAATGAATATTTTACTTTATTGGATATGAATGTACATGTCAGCTCTGCAGGCAGTGGGTGCCAATCAGATGACTTTGTAAGTTGTGCCACAAAAACAAAAACCTCTATATAGCTTTGGAAACAATTAAGAGTCCACTGCACTGAACCCCATTGAAAACCCCATGATTATTCCACCAAATATTCATTTCTGAACTCATCCTGTGTTAAAACATTAGAATTGTTGTTTATAAATGAATATAAACTTGCTTCTTTTTTTTTTTTTTGCGTTATTCAAGGTCTGAAAGCACTGCATTTTTCATTATTTTAACCATTTCTCATTTTCTGCAAAAATACAAAATTGTTACTTGGAATTTTGGAGATATGTTGTCAGTAGTTCATAGAGTTACAGAACAATGTTCATTTTACTCAAACATATACCTATAAAGAGTAAAATCAGAGAAACTGATCATTTTGCAGTGGTCTCTTAATTTTTTCCAGAGCTGTATATCAGCTGGACGTGTATAAATACGTCCGTTTGCTGGCATGCAATGACGTCAAGGTCACTCTTGCAGGAGACGGTCTCGATGGGGGAGTGGCTTCCCCCAGCACGGGGGAGGAGGACGAGAGCGACCGGGACAGGAGGAACAACAAGAAGAGGGGCATCTTCCCCAAAGTGGCCACAAACATCATGAGAGCGTGGCTCTTCCAGCACCTGTCGGTGAGCTTCTCATTTACCTTTTTCGATCACATATTGTCAAAATTATCCATTACATTTGAAATGTATTCATTAGGGCCACTCCTGCGGACATATAGGCAAACAAAGACGGCTTGTGTACAGTGGTGGGAGAGTGATTACTGCGCAGAGGATTTACTGTGGGAAAAACGTCATGTGCGAGGGTAGACAAAGAAGGGAAGCGAGTGTGCGATGGAGGTCAATTAAATTAAATGAAAACTGGGGGATTAAGTGATTATGTGAATATGCTCATATTAGAAGTGATAGAAATGGAGTGTGTAATTGTTGGTAAGGTGGTTAGATTAGTAATTAGCTACTAAATGAGGCAGGTCAAATGTTGCTTCACTCCAATTATTGCAGTATGTGTCTGTGTGCGCGGTGGAAAGGGAAAAAGAGGCAGAGTTAGTGGGCTTAGTGAGGCTTTAAATGTGAGAGCAGACGGGAATTTAGATGAAGGGTCTCCAGAATCCACACTGAGAGTTCACACACATTATTTCAGTCTGGGTTTAAGGTGAGGCTTCATGTTTCTCTGGGAGGATTCTCCCATCAGTCGTCTCACTGCTGCCAGCAACACACCTCAGGGCCTGGCTTTGATTTGCTTAACTTTCCACTCTCCATCCACATGTGTGTGTGTACGTGTGTCCATGTTTCCAGCACCCGTACCCCTCAGAGGAGCAGAAGAAGCAGCTGTCGCAGGACACAGGGCTGACCATCTTACAGGTCAACAACTGGTCAGTGCTCTGCTCGATCAATACACTAATCCCAGCCCCGCGGCTTTCCAATAATCAGTTAAACTCTCTTGTTTAAGAGGAAATGATGAATTTTCTTCACCTTGCGTAAGCATTCATACCAGCTGAACCTCTTCACATTTTGTTAAATTACAATTTCAGTGTAATTTATTGGGGTTTTTTATGTGAGAGGTCAACACAAAGTAGTGCATAATTGTAAGGTGGAAGGAGAATTACACATGGTTACTAAAATATTTTACAAATAAAAAGTGTGGTTTTGCATTTATGGTCAACCCCTATGGTCAGTTTATTTAATTCAGTTTAAATAAACTGAATTATATCCAGAAAACATAAACATATATAACAACAAAATGATATAACTCAGTATAAATCCAGGTTTGTTGGAGAACATTATTGAACAAAAAGCATCATTTAAACAAGCGGAAGAAAGTTGTGGAGATGTTTAAAGTAAGGTTAAATCAGTACGTTTAACATCTCACAGATGAGAAATGCTATTTATTTTTTATTTATTTAATTTTTAAGCAGTAAAAAATTAAAAGAAAACAGGCCTCACTCAGCATAAGTTGTTTTACAGCAGGTTTCTGTTCTGTGGAACATGAAAAAACACACAGATATCCAACATTACATCACAATAATATAAAATAATATATATTATTGTCTATTTACAAACATACGAATTTAAAAAATAGAGAAAAAGCAGCAGTTATATGATAGATAGATGTTTCAGTCATATGTTGCCATTCTATGTTTAAGTAAAAACACAGAAATGATTTCTGGCCGTAACAGTTTTTAAAGGTTCGTCGTTACAAGTGTTTGTAACAGGCTTAGTCGAGCTGCCATTTTCAACATTGGGTTTAAGCATCAGAGCAGAAAGAGCAGAAAGAAATGGCACCGTGAAAAGCTTGAAAATACAATTTAATATAACTGTGCCAAACTTAATTTATAAAATTAAAGCATTTAAAGCATGTACAGTCCTTCATCTGAAAATGGAACGAGTGTGGAATAACTACGAGCTTCACACCGAAGACAATGTTAAAAGTATTTCTGCTGGTATCTGTGCACATCACCATCCAATATTATTCTTTAAATAATATTGTTTAAATCATCTTCATCTGGCAGTCAAAGTCCAGATCTGAATCCAACCGAGAAAGACTTGAAAACGGACGTTCAAGGATGTTTTCAAGCCAATTTGACTGCGAGTGTAGCAAAAAAATTGCAGATTCTCAATCTCTAAATAAACAAAGCTGTTAGAGAACCTGTAGCTGTAGCTGTAGCTGTGACTTAGGAAAGTGCATGAAACACATTTTAATTTGTTTAGCAAACCATGTTGAAACTCAGGGATCATTTTCCACCTTATTCACAATTATGCACTATGATGTAAAATCCCAATAAAATACATCCCATTATAAGTTGATGTGAAAAGTTCAAGGGGTATGAATACTTTAAAGTCGATACGAAGTGTTTTATAATGCTCACATTTAGTGTCGATAAAAAAAAAAGGTCACAGCTTTACAAGACTTTCACAAAGATCATTATAATCTAGTTCACTGGAGCATAGTTTATGACGCAGAGAAAAACGTACCGCAAAGCATTTTTTCCCTCAAGCTGCAGTCCAGTAAAATCCTGTTGCCCATAAAATGAAACTACAGATCAATATCCAATAATCAGATTATTTACTGCTTCTCCGTTTCCTTTTCATGGCCGCAGACTTAAATGCAGTTCTACTTTCCAGAAAGCTTTTTCCAAGTGGCTCAGCTTCTGTGTATAAGAATTTTTCATTCTGTTTCACGCCGATCAAAGGATTTCTTTCATGTTGTAGCTTACATGTTTTTATGTGTACCTTCACCACAGCAGCAGCACACAAAGTGAGCAGATCAATCAATTATCACAGGGCGGATCAATTCGCTCTCTGACCTAACGTTGATTTACTCTGCTCTCTGAAAGGGTTAAGTGCTTGTAAAAGGGAAAAGGTTAATAGTCTCCCTCTTTGCCTTTTTCTCCATTAACGGTCGACCTTGTCCATCTCTCTCTCTCTTTCTCTCTCTCTCTCTTCACATCCTGTCTTCACGTCTCTTGCTTCGTCCAGGTTCATCAACGCCCGGAGGAGAATAGTTCAGCCGATGATTGACCAGTCAAACCGCTCAGGTCAGTGTTCAGCCAGTCTTTGTGTATATATGTGATGTGTCTGAGTGTGTATTTGTGTCTGACGGTGTGTGTGTGGTCTCCCAGGTCAGGGTGGTCCCTACAGTCCAGAGGGAGCTGCACTGGGAGGCTACGGCCTCGATGGACAGGCCCATCTGGGGCTCCGAACGGCAGGTACAGCCGGCTGATTCAACCCGTCTGACGTAAAGAATGCTTTAATCTACACTCAGTTGAACACGTAAATATGAGAGTCACACACTTACTGTGAGACTCTTTAGTTTAATGTAAGTCAGCCCGCCTCAGACACCATGCTGCCGCTGAAATTATTCACCAGAGCGCTGACCGTGGGATTATCTGCTGCTGAAAACAGTTCCTGACAGAAACACACTTTAATGCAGTTTTCTCAGCGATATCTGAGGAAACATTTTCTTTTACTTTAGTTAAAAATATTCGTCTTCTTCAATTTTGTCCCCAGTTACAGCTGTTAAGATCACATACCACAGCCCAGTTATTAAAAAAAATATATATTTTTTGGATATTAGATCATAGGTGGCATACTGCCTCCTTTCTTATTCTTGTGTGAGTAATCATCAGGTGTAAACAGCCTGTAAATGCAGATGGGATACAGATGAAACAGCATTTATATAAATCACTGATGTTTGTCGTAAAGGGAGGTGGAGACATTTTTTCATGCGATGTTGTTACCTCATCAAAAACATACCTGGAGTGTTGCTTTTATTCTTTCATGCATGTTTTAGAAAGCTGTGAATCTCCAATGGCAACCATTCGGGGTTACCTCAACAACTGCTCTCAGAAAAGCACCGCTGATGAGCTCATCATACGAACAATTTCTCAGTCCAACGCTCCTAAGAACGATGTAAACGGCATCATGAGAAGCATTGTTGTGACCAGTGTCAGATTAATCAAAAGCTTCTTAAAGAGACAGAGACCAATTTCAATTTATAAAGTCAAACTTCTTTTAAGTCATATTTGACATATACAGCCTTTTATAACAACTGATGGTAACATTGTTACTTTATTGTGCTATAAAATGGCGCAATGTGTCTGGAAAATACATAATATGGTTAAAAGTCCAGCTTGGAGTTGCTAAGTAAAGTTGGTAACTCAACCAACACTTTAAATAATTCTCGTAAGAATAAGAACAACAAGCAGACATCTTCACCAACATTCAGCGTCCGTTCTAAATCAACTAAAGAGTCTCTACCTTTTATATCGGGGTTATCTGTGAGACGTATGACTTCTCAGCAGACTTCTGGGAATCTTCAGCTTTGGTGAACTGCGCAGGTTAGCTGCACTGTAACTCTTCGGCCAGAATGTTGACAGAGATTGAACCTTGAACCTGGCAGAAATCTTGGTCCTCATCTGCATGTGGCCCTTCCTGGCATCCATGAGACACAATGACCTCACACATAAATCTGTGAATTTGCAACAGGCGGAGTGAATACTTTTTTTCAGGCTATCCAAAGTGTCAGCGAGCCACTACTTTCGATAACTGTTAGCTTCAGCCTTCAGGACCAGCTGATCTTCACTTATACTACATAAAGTATAAGTACAAAGACACCAATATTTTTCCTGCTGTTATTTGATACTAACTGCTTGTAACATTTTAACATAACCTTGCTTCAAAAATCCTGAACTGTTCCTAAAAATAAATTGGGCAATTGTTTATTTGAGTGTCATGCACTATTGCCTGGATTCCAACCTTCTGTGGTTTATTTACAAGATATAAATACATACAGGATGTTGGTTAGTTTTTATTTTTGATGTAAACAAAGCAATTTTACATCTTTTGTTCCATCAAAAAAGGCTCCAAATGGATAGTAATTGTGATTTGTAGTCATGGACATAAAAATGTGATGACTAAGGTGTTGCTTTCACATCATGCAGTCTAAATCTTAAATACATTTCTTTTACTTTCCACCAGGTCTACCAGGAATGTCCTCTCTTCAGGGCGAGTACCCCGCCGCTCTGCTGTCCCAGCCGGGCTACCCTCCCCACCCAGGGACGTCCCTCCACTCGTACCCTGGCCCGCATCCCCACCCCGCCATGCTGCTTCACCCGCCGCCGCATGCACACCCCGCGGAGCCGCTCATCGCCCAAGGACTGGACATACACGCACACTAGCTATCTGGGAGAGCAGAGAGTGTGGGTGTGTGTGTGTGGGTGTAAAAGAGTTACTGTATGAATGTGAGTGTGTGTAATGGCTGTTCCAGTACCCTATTTAAAGACAAACTGTTCCAAAAGTTTACATTCCTCACTGAGAGACACTGACCTTAATGTAGCTGATTGACTGACAAAAACACACACACCCACCCAAACATTTCACCGACACACTCCTGAGTCTGGACCCACAGGTTTAAGCCATACCTCTCTGAGTAGAAGTGCTTCCTCCTCTTCAAATGTCTCCACTGTGTCCTGTGGGTGAGACACACGCTTTAAACTACACTTCCCATCATCCCTCCTGAACCACAGGACGACCGGCTCAGAAACACAACCACCTGGACGTTACTGGACGGGACTCAATCCTGCGAGCCAAACCTTCTTCACAGCCGCCCCGTCTTCCTGCACACGCCGACTGTCAGAAACACACACACATACACACACACTTTATTTAAAGCTTTCTTTTTAGTTTTTTTTATATTTTTATATTTATGTGTGCCACTCCAGGCAGATGCAGCTTCATGTGAGTTTGTTGAAATGTTAGTGCTCTTCCTCAGCATGAAGCTAAACACTCTGAATGACTTCCAGTCTGCCTCGCTCTCACACCACTGACCTCCTTAAGGCGCCAGCAGCCGTCCGTTAGAAGCTTTCCTCCAACTCACTGATAGACCAAGCAACAGGCACGACACAGAAAGCCATTCTAACACACACACACACACACACATACAGAAGGACTTCTGCAAACATTTCTAGTCCACCGTCAACTGTCACAGCTGTGTGAGAGGGACGCTGCAGCCAAAGGACTCTTCACACATTCGGCTCCTTCTCTGCTCTTGCTTGGACCGCTGAAGAATTTCTGAATGATGATGATGGTGAAAAGAAACTTAAAGTATTAAAATGTTTTTTGTAAGCCTTGTCACTTGTCATCTGTTTGTTTGATATGATCGGTTTAGCTGGTGAAAAATAATGAGCCTAATATTTTTGAATGAAATTATATTTCAACCTGCTGATCAGTCACTGCAGCTCCTGACATTCTCCAGGAAGGAAATGTGCATAAACTCACTTTAAGAGTCCAAAACAACTGCAGACAGAACAAATATCAGGCTGAGAGTTCATGAAAATAAATTATTATAGTAACTTCTGTTTTTTTTGTTTTGTTTTTTTACATTTTTCTCCTGTATACAGAATTTATGAACAAAGCCCCCCATAATCTCAAGGTACATTTCAAGAAAAATAGGAAAAATGTATTACTTTATATATATAACGCCATTTGATTGGGATTCCAATACAATCCTACTTTAGAGTCATCCCCATTTAAAATGCAGGTAGACACAATTAGCCAATCACATGGCGGCAACTCTAGCTCTGATGAAGTTAAAGTTAAGTGTCAGGAAACAGGATTTGCTGAAAGTGGCTTTCAGGGCACAGTGGTTGACTCAGATTCAGGAACTGCTGATCTACTGGGATGTGTGACAAAATGTGAAAAGTTGACTATGTGTGAGTAGCTTCAAAAATCACAGAACAGCAAATGAAACAGCATAAAGGAGCTCCTTTGATTGGTCACAACATCATGTTTATAACTGCATCAAAGATCGATAATAAATTCTCTGTTTCTTACTCTTTCACCTTGTGGATATTTTTGCTCAGTAACTACAAATGTCAGCATCCAGAGTACAAAAAACATGCAACAGCATGACTGGTTTACAGTTTACCACATTTTAATTCAGAAACATTACAATTAATTAAACAAAGGTTGACATTTTACTCGCTTTAGAAAAAGTACAATGTAAGAGGAAAAAACACTCCAGTGTTAGGGGAGAGCTTACATATTTTCAGTGAAGCCCACCTTTGATATTTAGTAGAATAAGTGTTGTTTAGCTAAGCATACGATCTTAAGTTGTAATTTTATTTAATTAGTTAAGAAAAAACACAAAAAAACAAAACAGAGATTAAATAGATTTTTGCAATTCATGGACACTCCCTACATTCATCTTTAGCTAATTAGAATCTGTGTTTTAATGAGGCAACATCATATTAGATTAAATGCACCTTTTCAAGATACCAATCTATTAAATAGTGAAAAACATTTTTAAATAAGCTCCAATTTCTGGATTGACTAAATAAACTCTTAAAATAGTATTCTTATTTCTTGAATGTGACTGCATGTCACAAACTCAGAAGAATAAGCAACTGTTATTTTTGATGATCAACTGAGTGGATCTTTGTGTTAAAACTGATAGAAATGTTGCAGAAATGCTTAAAGCAAAAACCCTAACACCCTGAAAATATAAAACAGACTTCATGTTTGTGTTTGCTCTGAATTTACAGCCCTTCACACGGTTGGGATTTTTTTTTTCACCCCTGAGATATTAAAACATTCATGATAAACATCTCAGCCATTCACTTCAAAAGCATCTTTCCCTGAAAAATAGTGTGATCTTCCTCCTTTTCTGCAGTCATAAGTCATGTCCCTCCCTGCTCCATAACTATCTGTTTTATCTCTGGTGGAGGCCTCAGGCTGCAGCTGCAGCGATCTGTCACACACACTGGATCTTCACAGCCAGGAGACTGAATCTCTCCAAACGCTTTAAAGCAGAGTATCTCTCAGATCATTATTCCCAATCCTAAACCAAGCTCAGAATTTTTTGTTTTTACACTTCCTTCCTCAAGCACGCCGTTATACACTCAGTGTTTCTATTCTAGTTTTCTTCTTCCATCAGACGTTCACTGATACGTCCTCCTTCATCCATCCACAGCCCTGCAACCACACAACAGAGCCTGAACACCACACCCTCTCCTCCCTGCCCCCAATCAGCCTGGAGAAGGAGGGAGGGATCAGGGGCCAGAGTTCAGTAGGAGGTCAACAGGAAATGGTTGTTCTCCTTGGCACCAGGTCCTGACCTAGGCGCCCCTCTACTTTTCATTTCTTTGTGCCCTCACACGCACAGTCCTTGACCAGGCTGGCCTCACTTTTACTCCTCCAGCTCCTCGCCGGATTGTTTTCCCCGTCATGTTTCCCAACACACTGTCATGTAAAGCAGAGGAGTGTTTGCTTCACTGTGACCTCCAAGAGCTGCAGGCTGAACTCCGGCTTGCTGCAAAGCTTGTTGGGGACAAACAAGAAAATTCGTCCTTTTTCGTTCATTAATTCGGACGTTTAAGTGTCGTAGATTTAAAACAACAAATACAGATGACTTAAAATTTTTACCCGGAGGAGATCAGGAAAGAAATTATATCTAATTATGAGCTATTTTTATTAGAAAATCTCTAAAATGACTATTGATTTTCATTTTCCAACATTGGCTTTGTATCATGGCTAGATAAATCTTATTTTAAATTGTTTAATTACTATCAAATGTTCCAGATCATTACGACATATATGCCTTCGTAAATTAAGGATTTATGTGACTCTCCAGACGTTTTGGCTTAATGTCCCAAACCAAATCCAGGCCTTGTGACATTTATGCTACGCTTGTAGAATCAACAAACCACAAGGACCTGTTGGACAACATGAAGTAGGCTAAAAGTAATACCTCCTGCATGACAGATGAGAAAGAAAGTCTCTAATTTAGTCTGGAAAGACATTTCTAAGGGTTTGGGATTCCGATGGCTAGCTAGACAGTTTAGTAAATCATCATACTTATATTTTTTTTCTGTAAATAATTAGCTGAGGTTTTCATATTGCATCCTGCTTCTCTTGATATAATCTATATTTTTTGGCTAATCAACTTATAAAATGTGTGAGATATTATGACGCCCAGCTAAACCTCAGAGTGATAACCTGCTATTAGAAATTATTATGTGTCTGATTTAATTTCTTTTTAAATCCTTTGTATAGAAATCCTATTAGAATCTCATGTTTTATTGTTTTCCACTAAGTGACGATATCTTGTTCATTGACTGTACATGAAACTCATTATATGGGATGGGTGGGGCAATAGCCCAAAGTCAAGAACTCACCCTAGTCACTCACCCATAGTCACCTCTTTGGGGTCTTTTTGCTTACTTTGGTTATTTTTGGACTGGTCAAAATTAAGCTGAGTTGCAGTGATTGGTCAGAAAACAAGAAAATGCATAAAACGTCAAGGTGATTAGTCAGATTTTCAGAAAACGTAGGGCAAAAGTTGGACAACATTTGCTGATAATTAAGGGATTTGCAACATCGCAACTTCCTGGAGAGACTGATGTATTCTTTGAGGATCTAATTCTACGAATTCAGTAATCTGAGCTTTTAGCTGAACATCTAAAAGACACTGAAGCGTGACGCACATTTTCACCAGTTTTGAAGGAAACCTCTGTAAAATGAGAACCATATGATTGTCATTTTAAGGAAACAGTGCAGCGCTGCCTCTGTGTCGACACGTCTCAATATATTTCACTCTCAGCGAATCGCAACAGTCCTGATTATGTTTCATTTCATTTGAAGACTCCTACTGGTTTTGACCATTCGGGATGTTGGGGTAATATGAATGTGTGAGATGTGAAAATGTGCACACCTGTGTGTAACTGGGAGTTTGGGTGTGTGTGAGTGTGCATATAAATATGTAAAATCACATTTTAACATAATCAGTTTGTGTGTGTGTGTGTGTGTGTGTAGGAGGAGGGTCACTCTTCTGATCATTAATCATTCAATTACACACCTGTCGGAGTTCAGACAAGGGGGAGAAAAGGGAGGAGGGGGAATGAGGAAGAGGGAGGGGTGGAGAAAGTAAAAAAAGAAACAGAGGAATGCAGCGGGGAAAGGAGGAAGAGAACAGGGAGGAACTGAATGACTTTAGAGGGAATGTCGAAGCTCCAGCAGGACTGAAAGGAGTAAAAAAGCAACGGGGGGAAAACCTCATTGTCTGTGTGCGGACAAGCTGTGACAGAGGCAAGCTGCTGGATGGTGAAAGTCTCTGAAAGGCCGACGGAAAGACAAAGACACAAACATGTAGAGTAGGGAACATGTGGCAGATAAGAACAAAGCAGTGCAGGATGGTAAAGATGCAACCAAACTGTGTGTATGTGCGTGTTTGTGTGTCACCTGGACTGATTTAAGGGCTGCAAACAGGAAAATAACAATTTAAAAAATCTAATATGAAATAAGACAGGCTGAGACATTGGGGAGGCTTTACTTGGATTAAAACAGAAATATTCAATAAACTTTGGATCAAAAGACGCTTAGTGAAGCTGCATTGATTACAGTTTTCCGGGGCAAATCTAGGTTCCCTTTTGTGAGAATCCCTCATGTGAGGATAACGATTTTATTGAGAACTATAATAAGCAGCATTTACAATAATTTTCTTTAGATTTTCAGCTTAAAATAAAATTTGATTTTCAATCAAATTTGACAATAAAAGCAGTACCAGATTTGAGATGTTTCTGTCAGTGTTTCACAAATATCTCCCAGGCGTTTAGATATACTTAAATAACACAGAATAAAAAAAACATATCAGCATAGAGTAATAAAAAACTAAAGCAAAGCTTATTTTTTATCTTTTCTTTTCTTACATTGCTTACAAAACTTCAAAATCTGCAACATTTACATGCAGAGAGCAGTTGAATATTCAAATGGATAAGAAAAACAGATTTTTAATCAGATTTCTTAGTCTGCTCAGATTTCTCTTGCTAACAAAGCTGCATTAATAATATATTTTGTTTATTTTATGGGGAAATAAAACTCCCTGATGTAAATGTTTAAGTTTCTTCTCATATTTAATAACTACCTGACTATCTTGGGATGGAGCTCATTGTCCCACATAAAGTCTATGAATTTATCCAAGTGATCAAATAATTATTAGCTGAATTAATCTGAGAGTTGATTGGGTTGCAAACAAAGCCACTCTATGAATTTAGTTTGTGTAGGAGGTGAATGAATCTTCATAAGCACAGACAGAGCATCTGCTTACCATAGCAGTAATTTAAGGTATGCCATTGTTAGCTAGTCATTGCTGCTACCTTTGAGGAGCATTTTGATCAAATATATATGACAATTATTCCGTCTCTGAGATGCAATCCTACCTAGGGACGTTTTTTTAAAAACAGTTTATCTTTACATTGTGAATGCAACAGTTTCAGACGTGAAGGCTGGAATACATCCACCTGAATTGTTTAGATAGTCGGTGTCAATATCAGATTGATAGTAGATTTATACTTTATCTTCAGATTTCCTCTTGAAATTCTATTTTATTTTTGTATGGTAATTTCTCAGCTCTACCATGAAAAAAAAAGATTTTGCTTTGATTTGCTCTCTAATTATACTTTTTTGCATCGTATTTAAAAGACATTGCACAGAAATTTGCTTAGTTTTTAAAATGTTTCTTTTATCTTGTAAATACATTATTAAAGTGTTTCAAATTCATCCAAATTTTGTCCGACAATAAAAAAAAAAACAACAACAAAAAAAACAACAAAAAAACAAAACAAAGGTAAATACCTTTGTTTTGTTTTTTTGTTGTTTTTTTTGTTTATATATAAACTTGATTATATATAAACTTTAAATAATACTAGGTGTTGGTATTGGAGACGCTGGTTTTGTATTTACATGGTATTGGATCAATGCCAAACTATGCCGTATTGCACATGTCTAACGACAGAGGTAGACAGTATTAAGGTTAAAAATGTGAAAGAATAGGCAACGATTTGCAAGATGATTGTTTGATTCTGTGTCATTTAAAAAAGCAGAAACTCCAAGCAACATGTTTCACTTAATTAGCTCTCACTAGATGCATTTACGTTGACTTACGTTAAACAGAAAAACGCAATCAAGATGTATGCTGTATATATATATATATATATGTATATATGAGGTATGTGTGTGTTTGCAGCAGACTCAATGTTTAGTTGCAAGTACCTCTATTGCCTCAGGCCACAGCCATCTGCCCCCCTCCTCCTTACTTCACATCCACTCCTCTCTTCTCAGTGCACCCTTTCCTCCAGCAGTCACCACTGCCAAATATCTAATTTATGGCCATGCTGAGTGTGTAACAGACTCATGTATGCATAATATATCACATGTGTAAAAGAAGTGCGTTTCAGAGGAGAGTCAGAGTGTGAGATTGGGTTCTGGCTAGTTTTGTCTGGACCACAGCACTTTCCTCAGATTTAGGCCGAAGTGTGTGTGTGTGTGTGTGTGTGTGGGGGTGTGTGTGTGTGTGTGTGAGACGACCCAGCTGTTTCTGGGCTCAGCATCCACATGCAGGCAGAATGCCAGATGTCTCATTAGGCAAATTTGATTGGCTCGGGCGTTCAGGAGGCAGAGGCGAGATAGTTCCATATGCGTGTATCCATGACTTCGAGTGTGTACATTTACATAAGAGGGCCCCTGGATAACTATTTACATGTGTGCATTCTCAGTGCATGTGCATTCATCTGTGCTGAAACACTTGAATTTCCAGGCTGTTAATTAAAAGGCAATAAAAAAATATCTATGCAATAATTCAATATGAAGAAATGCAGTCAGAAAAAGTCCTTCAAGCTTTTTAGCCTTTGACATGTGCAGATCTTGGAGTTTATTCAGTTGTCTTTCACTTGAACAGGATCTGTGTTTTAAGTGTCACAACGTTCAGTTCACAAACTACAGCTCAAGCAGCTACTTTAGCTTGTGCTTCAAATTCAATAGCATCTATTAACCTTCAGCTTTAACCTCCTTAAACACTTACGAGGGAGCGCTTCATTAATAATTTTTCCCTCCTCAGTTGGAACTTGACGTGTTTTGAGCCTCTTCTTCACTACAACTTCATTTTACAGGAACAACTTAGCTTTAAAACTCACCAATGTATGTGTAGTGGTTTATATATAGATAGTCCTAGTATTTTGCATTTTGTGATAAAAGCTCCTTGACAACTTTCAGATGCGTCTCTGCTTCAGCACCTGAGTCAGGAGAACATGAGGTAGTAATTCAGTTAATTTGTTTTTACAATTTCTGAAATTGTATGACTATATTTGTTTAGCATGGTGAATACCAAAGTTAATGAATTAATTAAAGATATTTGAAAAGCATATTTCCATGACAGTCTTCAAAAGGGTAAAATTGTGTCCAAGGGACAAAAGTTAAACACAAAATAAAGAAATCAGAAGGTTTACAAAGTTTGCTGTCAGGTGGAGCACATACATCTCAAACTACTGCTGACATTTCCCCTCTGTAATAAGGGAGTTTCTACAAACTAAAAATGCATACTCTGTTTATTTTAAACAACAGGCCAAATACAATTACAACATTTTTCTCACATTTATTAGAGCCTTTCAAGATGTGTTTTTGTTCTCACTGATAATTATTTGTATCCATTTTCAGGTTGTTTTTAATGTTCATGGGAATAATGTAATGTTCACCAACGTTCCAGCTTTAATTAGAGTAGTTGCTTCTAGATCATGCTTTACAATTACTTCCTATTCTAAACAGACCCAAACTCATAAAACATGTTTTTTAAGTAAACTATGAGCCGTGCTTCTGAACAATGAAGGTGTAATGCTGCCATCTAGTGGTGCAGGTGGAAATCATTTTTGTTGAACTACTGAGTTAGCAAAATGTTCCTATTTGAATCATTTTAACTTTTGATTGGGTTAAGGTTTCTGTAGGGAACTGAAAACCATAGAAATTGATTTTTAAATTAATTAACTGTTGGATGCCAGGCAGGTTAGCAGGGAGGAGAAGAGATCTTTATTTAAAAGCAAGCAGTGCTACACATCCATTGAACATTATCGCGGTTTGATAAATAAAGGCTTGTTTCTGCTACACAGGTATAATCTTCAAGATATAAATCTGAGTTAAATATTACTGACCTATAAAAAACCCCCACTGGTAACAATTTGTTTGAGGTACAGTGATAAAGAAACAAGCTAGTGATGCTTCTAGCTGGAAGCAGTTGCCTATTTGAAAGGAAATAGCAAGTGTACATTTTAATCTGATCACAGAAATGCATTTAATATTATATGCATTTGCATATTAAAAATGATAGAAGCTTAATTGACATATTAGATTAACTCCATCTCAGGTCACCTGTCAGTGGTCCCACTGGGAAATATCAAAAATAGCATTTCATTTTAACCAAAATGTATTTATTTGTTTTAAAAAAAAAATTTCTCCTTTTGTTTCTGAGAAATCAAAATTTTCAGTCTGAAAACAACAAAAGATGTCTACCATCTTTGCTTGTGTACAATTTCTTTAAAATTTTTTGCCAAAACAGCTTGTCATTGCTTCTCATTTGAATTTGCATCTAAACTGTGACCAGGCCATCCCAATGTATGACATATACATTGCTGTAAAGTCATAAAATGTGAAAAGTTCACAGGGTATGAATAATTTTGCAAGGCTATATTGATTGACAAGCTCTAATTTAAGATCGCTGCCTAATTCGCTGACTCTGCTTTTCGGTGTTCAGAGTTGAGGAGAAGTTAACCTAATGTCCGGTTTCAAAGAGCGAGAAGCATTGTGCATCAGGTCTAATACAAACACGTACACAGGTTAAATTAGAATCACCATCTAAACAGGAAGATAAAGTCGATACACAGGGCGGAAACGCACAGAGGCATGGGCCAAACCTGAAAGCAACACTCTGAACGACCTTAACTAAGACCTACATCTGGGACTTACTTGATGTAAAAATGCAGATGGTACTATGGTGCTGTTTTAAAGGAGTGATTAATGTGGGTTTAGGAAAGGTTTATTTGACCCAGGAGGAAAGACTTTGACAAACTGTCCCATATTGTCACCTGAGGTCTTCTCTCAGCTCTCCATCAGAATCGTCTTGAGCCTCCTCTGTTTCTGTGCAAACACTCAGCTTGTCTTCCTGTTCGCTGGTCATCACCTCTTGCTGTTTCACAGGTTGAAATTCTGTCTGCACCGTGGTCTGTGGCTGGTCTCCAAGTTCCTGTTCACACTCTGTGTTCTCACTTGGCCTCCACTCAGCATCCGCACTAGTTTTTGTGTGCCATTCTGAAACATCAGCCTTTTCAGACTCATTTTCTCCCCCACTTTCACTCTTGCTCTCAGTTTTTGTCTCCAAGTCCTGTTTGGCTGTCTGCCTGCGAATCGTCCGTCTGTGCACGCTGCGACGGGACTTGTTGCAGTGAAGTGTGCGTCTACGATGCCATTGGTTGATAGAGTGTTGGGCCTCCACACTGAGCTGGCGGGCAGCCAGCCGCGGCTGGAAGCTCGTGATGTAGAAGAGAGAGGCATATAGAGTTGTAAGATAGTAGCCACCTGTAAAGAAGAAAAAAAGAGTCTTAGCAACACTGACAAACCTTAGACAACACTGTACGAAAGCTGTGGTTTTGTATTTCAGTGAATATTTCCTTGTAAAAGTGTTGAGATTGGCACATTTCACTGTTGAATCCAAAAATGTAACCTTTTTTTGTTAGGATTTGAAGTGATGGTGAAGCAAAAATCTGAAAGGTGTGGAGTGCATTTGTGTTTAACTCCGTTGAGGCTTTGTGGAACCACCTGCAAGCCTCTTGGCGGTCTGGAAACTGGATGGGGTAACATTATTTTATTAAATCTTGGCGCAAATTCTCTACTGGATTTTGATCTGGGCTTTGACTAGGCCATTCAAATAGATACTTATGTATGTTTACAGTCCTGCTGGAAGGTGAGTCTGGTGTCTTTTCAACTTTGACCAGCTTCCCTGTCCTTTATGTCAACAATTCCTCAATACTGATGAAAAAGTACCACTGGAAGATTATTTCACTTATAATATGGGAAAAATGTCTTCTTAAAAGTGAAATAATTTGCCAGTGGTACTAGTGCTTTTTTAAAAAATCTTATAACAAGATCATATTTCTTGCTGAACAGTTACCTATAAGTTAGTTCTGTCTTATTTCAAGTGTGCTAAAATATTTGCACTAGAACCTAGACCAAAATACTTAGTAAGAACAAGTGCTTTTGCAGTGAAACCATAGTGTTCAGAGAGTTTGTTGAAAAGCAACTGAACACAATGTGTCACCAGATCAAATCATTAACATGGAAAAGTTCCCCATCAAGTTTAACTATTTTTAAATAAATGCAACTTATACATGTTTTTTTTTCCCTCTTCTTGACACATTTTTTGAATGATGCTACTTATAGCCCGGAAAATACGGCACTTATTGGTTTCACCTTCTCCCTGTAGCTGTGTGGGGTCCAGCAGCTCCATCATGTAGTCCGTGTCCACCTGTAAGCTGACCAAGTTGCTACGGAGGAGAACCCAGGTCAAACAAGGCAGGAAATCATCCGCTCCAAACACCGCACCTGTAATAGAGAAGAGTTTCAGGTTCCGGCCCATCCTCAATCAGTACTGGGACATTAACAAACATACATTACCAGCACTAGAGGTAGCATTAGTGCTCATGCTGTGGTAAATGCTCTTGCAGACCTTGAGGAGGATCTGGTTCTTCTTGTTTGGGGAGTAGGCCTCATGCATACTGGCCCATCTCTGCTGTATTCTCTCCAATGTGACAGAATCAGGGACTCCGACTCCTTTTGATCCACCAAGTTCTTCAACTCCGTTCTTTTCTAGCAACAGGAAGTTTCCCTGGAGACGCTGAAAGCTGCCGTCATTGGTCCTGGAGGTGTGAATGCAGGAGTAGAGATGGGAGGAGACGGGCTTCAAGGCCACTTTGTGAAGAGCGAACTCCACCAGAGAATCTAGAGGAGGATTTAAAGACAAATGATGAAAATTATACACAAGAATAAAATGCATCTTGGCAACAAAAGGGTACTTGAGAATTGTAGATGTCTCTCACCACTCTCAGAGTCATTTAAGTCAGTCATGCTGTCCAGTATGGCCTGAATGTCTGGATAATCCAACAGGATCTCCCTGAGCGACGAAAGTGATGACCTCACTTCCTGTAGGTACTCTGCTCCCATAGGCCCAGTGGGGTCAGAACCTCCCTTCAGGGTCAACTCTACAAATCCTTTAACTGCCTCTCCAAAGGCGTTTCCTTTCCTCTCGCTCATCTCCACCACTCGATTGGTCAGCCTCTTCTTCTGGGACACCAGACCACCGAGCGCCTGGCCCACAGCCGACAGACGGTTGATGACCTTACCAGCCAAGCGGTGCGCTGAAGGGTGGAGGGGCGCTGGGCCTGTTAGATGGCTCTCCTGCTCCTCCTCTATGCTGCTGATTGACAGTGAGTCAAGCTCCAGCGATGGGGGCTGGAGCAAAGATGAAGGCCTGGGTGGAGGCAACCAAACTCCATCTTGAATCCAGGACACCCTGTGTGGAGACTGAGGCACGGGGCTGCTGTGGCGGTGCTGCTCAGGTGTTCCTGGTGTGGTGGGTGTGGAAAGGCTCCCAGTGCTCGCTCTTTGAGGGATGCTACACATTAAATCCCGGCTGGGCCTCCTGAGGACCACTTCTGTTGGAGTTTGTGGGATGAGAGGGGAATCAGCGGACCTGGCTCTGGTCAGACCTGCTCAATGAAAAATCCACGGTCTTTTAAATCAAAGCTTAACCACCTGCTTAAAACACAATCTTTGTGTGTCGATGCATTTGACTCTGACCTGATCCCTCTGTACTGGCAGCCTTGGATTCCTGGTCCAGTGAGATGGTTCGTTTGCTTTGTATCCCAGCCCCTGCCCAAGACCGGGTGGTGCTCAGGCGTTGCTCTCGCCTGATATTTGATAACTGTAAAGCCGCTGGCCGGTGAGTCAACCAGTCATCTCCATGTTCATGAACGTAGAGGGGATTTATGATGCACAGAGCGCCATTGGCAGAAGTCAGCTTCAGAAAAACAAGCAAATGAGCATAAAATAAGATTGGAAAGATTGACTGGTCAGTCTCATATTTAGGCAGATATTTGTGATTAAAATGTGACACTGTTTGCCATTTCCACTCAGCAATATGACCTCTTAGATTTACATTTGAAAGGAAATGGAGATAGAGTCAGGAGAAAACATGATGGATGTGAGAAAAATACAATTGTAAAATAGTTTTACTAATGTTGTAATAGTGTGTAGGGCATGTAGTGGGCTACAACATAATTAATTTTTAAAACTTTCCTGAAATCCAGTCCATGTAGACATAACGCAAAGTTAGCAAATTCTCCATGATAGAAAATGCTTTTATAAAACACAATTGTTAACAAACCTCTGCTGGTCTAACGGCCATGCAGACACTCCTGTTTGATTTAAAGAAGATTCACTCACGACAGCATGTCAAATGCTTGAAGTGGGTCTAAAAGCACGGCAGTCTGACAAATGTTCTAATTATTTCAGAAGATAATTATAGTTTGACCCGTTGAGGGCCTGCAAAGACTGTACAAAGAGCAACATTTCTGTTTCCAACTTTTCTTTTTTGTTTACTTGGAGAGAAAGTGGCTAACTAATGTCACAAGCTATCCTATTCTACATCTCTAGGAAGTGAATTATTTTTAGCATGAATTTAACTTTCAAAGTTCCTCCTCAAGTCGCTCAGTGAATGTTTT
Organism: Brachyrhaphis roseni; assembly: GCA_903066815.1. Lineage (NCBI taxonomy): Eukaryota > Metazoa > Chordata > Actinopteri > Cyprinodontiformes > Poeciliidae > Brachyrhaphis > Brachyrhaphis roseni. The sequence goes on from CAEFZY010051571.1 coordinate 47,878, forward strand.
GTTTTGTGTTGTTGCAGCTTTGGAGAGGATTACAGTACTTTGAACTTCCTCACCGAGTGAAAACAGGGAAGTTGTTCCTTTAGTGGATACGCTTACTCACACTTACAAAATAACATACCTGAATAGAGCACATCACATGACTTGGCTCCTTGTTGGGCATTTCTTCTGCTTGTTGTTCAGGTGGTGTGGACAACCACATTTCTGTAGAACAGAAATCATTACTCAACATGGTTATAAAATTAATGTAGTTTTGTATTTCTGATGCAGGAGACTGGAACCAAGGACTCACTAGGTTCAAGCTCAGAGAGACGATCTTGATTCATCTTGATTGGACTGTAGATCCAAAGGGGGATGGACAGGCAGACACCTAGCACATCCCTGATACGGAGAGAGAAAGAGACATGTAAAAATATTCACAACCCTTGGTAATATATCTTGAACATATGCAGGAAAGGAACCATAAAAGAATTTCACACATCTAATAGATTTAATATGATACAGCAACACAATGCTTGGCATCACAATGCTTGACATAACAGTGAAGTGAAAGGAAAATAAGATGGGTTTTTTTATTTTTTTACCAAAAAATAATACATTGGGTATTCATTAGTCTGATTTCAGGCCCCCTAATTATCCAAGAGTCCACTAAAATGTAATTTAATCTAAAAAAAAAAAAAAAAAAATCCAGCTCTTCTGTGGTTTGTTACATCAGAAAACGCAGCAGAGAGGTCAGGGAGGAAGGTCTTTAGGTTTAAAGCAATGCTTAGGTCATAAAACAATATACCATTTTTTAAACTTCTAACACAGCATTCTTCAATCCATTATTCAAAAGTGGAGGCAGGAAGGAACGACTGCAACCTTATCAACATATGCTCTGATACCGAAACAGAACAGCAGTTTAGATATCTGAACAGAAGAGAATTGATTGAATTGATCAGGGAAGCATCCAAGAGATGCATTTGGCACAGCTAATTAATTTAGATGCTGCTCTGAACAATAAATTTATCTGGACCACAGGTTCCATGACTGGTAATGGAGCAGAATAGGATCGATTATATACTTTATTGCCCCACAGGGGGGAGATTTTAGTGCAACAGCAAATTAAATGGCAATCAAAGCATGTAGATCCACACAAAGATAAGAACATAAAATATAAAAACAGAAAAAGGAATAACACACTGTACAATAGGTAAACATCTTGTATTCCTATCCAGCAAAATGTGTAAAAATTCAAGTGGTATAAATACTTAAATACTTGAAGGCATTGTAACAATAAGATGTTTAAATTTGCTTAAGAGGTTTGGTAAGACTTTAAAGTTGCCATTACCTGTATATCCTATAAGGTTTTAAGATCATTTTAAAATCTCCATTTGACTTTATTTCTCTGTATATCTCATAATCAAATAACAAAAAGGTTCAGCTCACAACTGTACGGTAAAAGCAGTAAAGTATGTTCTTACCTGGTCAGCGAGTAGAAGAGCACCAGCTGAGGCAAATCAGAGAAAGACAGACGAGACTCAGAGAGCTGGACGGCTATCATAGAAAAACAGAAAGAGTGAGCAGCTCAGTGTCATTACATGTTTAATTAAAGTAAGGCACATTCTGAGAATAAATAAGGAAGTTTATAAAGGGGACTTCTGTAGAAAAGTTGCTGTCACCGCTGAAGTAGTTATGCTTGCTGCTTTTCTCAGTCATTCACTATTTTCCTGACAGTAAACGGTTTATAATAAGCACGTTTCAACAGATCAGCAGATACAGTTTGAGTGAGAAACAGTGTCATGTGTTTTATTTTCACATATCTTAGACCTATTCCTCTGGAGTAGAATAATCATATAAGAAAACTTTCATTTATCAAACAACAGGCAGCAGGTACACAAGTTCAAATAATATGAGTTAAGTTTGCACAGACACAGATAATACCTGCAACCGTAGTAATCAGGATTTTGCAAAAGGTTAATGTCAGTCTGAATTCCTCCATTTGGGATTTTTTCACTGCTGGAATACCCAACCATATGTGAACATTTAAGTGAAATAGCCACCACCAGTTAAAGGCTGATGAGTTGGAAATGATCAGAAGCAAGCAAACAAACAAAACAAAAAACACTAAAAGACGTCACTAGTCCGTGGGATTTCTCCCATTGAAGTGGATTCCTGCTGTAGATTTTCTACCGGGCCAATCAGAGAGCAGAAAGAGAAGTTGTGAACAATGACATCAATTTTCTGTGCTGTTTTAGGTTTCTAGTCTGCCTGTGGTTTTAGCAAAGGAAGTGAATGCAATCATTCAGTCCATTTTGGCCACACTTCCAAATATTGAAACAACATTAACAGTGGTCTCATTTCTTCTTAGCGGAGGAGGGTTGTAGGCAATTTCCTGTAAGCTTCATAGCGTTGAACTAGTGCATTACATATGTCACGGCCAAATGTTAGCAATTGGGTAAAATTTTAAACTTCAACAGAGTTCATGCCTCAAAGCAAAATATAGAACAAGAAGCTGGTTTTTACCAGGTTATCAAAAAATATCAACACAGAGATGACTGAATTTAGCACAACTTGGTGTCACAAAGGAAATATCCTCCTAAACACACATATAGAAACTAGTTTTGTGATAGATAAGTAGATTAATGTGAAGATTTTGGAAGGTCTTGACCTCAAATGTACGGATACTTTTCTAAATATGTTTAAAAACATATTGTCAGGAAACCAACCAATTTGAATTAAATCTACCACCTTTGTCTGAAAGAGATGTCTAATATCCTCTAGAATTACATGTGAAACTTTTTGATGGCAACAAAAAAATGATGGCATTTGAAGGGAAACCTTTAACCAAGTATAACTGGGTGGATATTTGAACATATGTAGATATATTTAAACTTGACGGTATCATTGGCCTTATCATAATGTTGACTTATTGACATGTTTGTTTGCAATGTTTAGCAGAAGTAACAAATCAGTAAAGAAATGTCGAAAGAGAAACTCAAAGGACCTCAGTTAACCGAGCTCCACCCAGATAAATGTTTGTATCCATTGTTTCGTACCTGTTCCCTTGCAGTTGATTTTATAATCGAGAACTTCTCCATTCTGATCCCCTGCAGACACACACAGTAGGCAGGGCTGAGACGTCACAGAGTCCCGCACAACCAGGAAGCTCTGCAGGGAAACACAGAGTGAATCATTTAGCTGTCTGAAGTGCGATTGAAGCCCGCTGAGAAGTAAGACGTTTCCTCTGAAACGTCAACACACACAAACCTCACAGCGGGGCTCCATGGCAACCAGGCCACAAGAAGAGAGACACCGAGGCGTGGATATGAAGCACTGACGATTTCAAAGTGTGGTCTTTGAAAGCTACAGTGGTTCATCTTTTTAGCAACATGGTGTCGTTCTGATCTCTCAAAGACTCAAATACATTTCTCTAAGCGTTGACATGTGAAGATATTGTCTGTGGTGAAGTTTACTATCGTGGGCCTGCGACCCAGACCTAGCTCAGTTTGTCTCAGCAGTTCTACGTGGTAGATCTTACAGCAAGATTGATCTAATAATGCGGATTCTGTTCTGCTAATCGACTGTTGGCCGAAAAACAAAAATTATTCACCTTATATGAACAATAAAAATGGATTTTACAAACACGTTAGTTTGTATGGTCAAGGGGAAGACTGCTAGCTTGACTTCCAAATCCACCACAAGGAAGGTAAGCCACTAAAAGGTTCTTGCTCGAAAAATTAGTGGATATGGAATCTGGATGAAAAGTTAAGTGGAAGAAAAAAATGAGTCAGAAAAAGGTACACAAGCAACAGTAATAACCACAGTCAGGAGAGGATTTTGGAAAAAGCTAATTAAAAAGTTTGAGGATGGTTTGTTTTGGCACTGCAGCTGGAGTCACGACCACCCACACACGCGTTTGTAAGTTATTTTTTAAAAGTCCAAATCTCTCAAATATTTGAGGGAAAAGTCCACGTCAAGCCTCAAGTCCCTTACCTCAGTTCAGAGTGAAGTCTCAAGTTGCAAATTAAATTTACAACAACCTGGTCACTTCTAACCCCACATTGTTGTAGGTTAGGCCGGAGTTATAACGTGAGCATTTGATGGTTATCTTTAAATATTTTAATATTTATTAAAAGTTAATTTCAATATTTTACCATTTAACTTAACTTTCCTTCTAAAGCCTGCTTTATGTTGTGTTGAAAATTAATCAAATGTAATATTTACCCCTGTAGAAATATAAATAGGCAATGTTATGTTGAATTTCTAGAAATATTTTGTCTTTGTAACAACTATGGTAGCATCTGTTTATCTCTGTCTTTATACTGTTGTTCCTTCATTATATATTGAACTAAATATGTTTAGTGGGTTTTCTGATCTCCAGCGACAGCTCCGTCACGACATGACCTGAAATCACCAATACATCTGGTATAAACACTAAAAATTCACTCGTGACACAAAGTCTAGTAAGTATTTCCTTTAAATTCTGTTCTCATAAACTTGTGCCTGACATCCTGTCTTTCAGAAACTAACTTTTTGGATCTTGGTTAATGTTTAATTTATTTGAAAACAAAGTAAAAGACCTATAAACATTTATTACATTCACATGACCGCTTTAGTAATTTTAACACAACAATGTCACTGGTTAATTCTTTTAATTGACACAGCATCCTGTTATCTCTTCCAGGTTACTGGAATATGTGTGAAAGCAAAAACGTGATGTCACACTTGTATGCACCAATCAGGATTCAGCAACATTTGAATTGAAATCTGAAGGCAAAGGTTCTCAGTAAATGCGTGCAGAGCATTGCTAAAAAAAGAGGAAGCTCTCAAAAGTTTTAACCATTTATCTAAAAGAGGTTTCTTTTCATCATCTCAAGAAGCATTTTTGATGTTTTTAGCAAAAGATTAAAAAACTGAGATGCTGTTATTAGAGACTGTCAGATCACCTTTGCGTTTTCCTGGAAGCAGAAGCAGCAACAGAGCAAAGCTGTTGGTTGAGTCACGGTGGACTTGAGCAACACGAAGCACATTGAGTCCAGAGCAACCGCTCACTCCTGTAGTAATGTCACCTCAGCTCAGAGGTGTTCCCACTCATTAGGATGAAAAAATTATAACCATACATGCAGGATGTGGCTTTTGTGCTCTGAGTGCTCAGAAATAAAGACAAGGTCACTCAACAAAGACTAAGACAAATGACGTCCACTTTTTAGGTGATTCACTACAACCCAAACACCGAGTCATTTTTTTTTTGGTTCTACATCTATGTCATACCACAAACTCCACAACACACCGGAAAACTGTGCCAAAAAAAGCCTTCTTCCTCTTTCATGGGTTAATAACCCCATGCTTCCAGTTAGCATAAACAGAATGCTACAATTTAAAACGACCATCCTGTAGAAAGCTAATGTCTTTTGCTACTCACAGAGCTTCTCTGCAGCTGGTGCATCCATTTTGTAAAGTCATTTCCCTGATGCGCTTACACTATTATTCAACAGTACTTCTGCATTTAGCTTAAAAAAGCAATTCTTTGCATTTTCAGATGTAAAACAGAAAAGGGAACTGCTGATGCCTCGGAGAGAGCAAGTGCTGACCAGGATGAAAGCAAAACTTTTTTTGTGTTTCAGTTGCAAATTCAAGATATCAAGTTTCAGAAAATATTTAGATTGCTTAAGAGAACCAAAAGGTTGATGGTGATATGCAAAACCTAGCAACAAAGGCATAAATATCACTTTGGGCACAAGATGCCCAAAGTAATCAGAAATTACTCTGAGTACCGAGGGAGAAATATATTCTGTTTCAGAAACTTCTTACATTGGTTTATAATGTTAAAAAGAGCTGAAATATTCATAAAACTAAGCAGCATGATAATTTTATTCATACAAATATAAAACAGAGAGACCACCACATGGACTGCACAGTATCATCAAATCAAGTCTAAACAGATTTAGGAGCCACTGAAAAGGCCAACATTTAGCATATCTTTCAGAGGAAAAATTGCTTCATTTCTCACATTAAACAATTAGATGATTAGTAAAGATTCACAGAGAACGTATCTAAACACAAAAAGTGTATAGATGGCAAATGGTTGGATCGTCGGTAATAGAGAATGTTTCTGTAAAACAAAAATCCCATTACCATGTCGCAGTTTGACGTTACTTGAGTGGATTTGGTCTTGAGACCCCATTTTCAAAGTCTTGGTCTTGAATACATTTTCAGTCCATCCTATGTGGATCTCAGACCTGCTGGACTCATTTTTTTCCCTCAAGAAAAGTCAGAATCACATTTCTTTAGTGCAACTTGGAGAAACATTCAGGAGTGTCAACATGAATTTTTACAGTGTAAAAATGGAGAGCTAATTTATTGGACACCTTCTTGCTTATGTTTGCCACAACCACTATAATTTCATTATGGCCTTGAAATTGGTTTGGTCTTCTTCTTGACTCAGCCTCTGGTCAGGCGATCTAGACCAGAGTGTTTCAACCCTGGTCCTCAAGGCAAACTGTCCTTTTACGTGCTTTCCTGCTTCAGCATGCCTGGTTTTAATTGATGACTGGTTAGCAGGTTTTTGCTTAACCACAATCATTTGAATCAGATGTATTCAAGCAGGGGAACAGCAAAAGAAATTCAGGGCAGTGTGACTTGAAAACCAGTAGTTTTAAATCCTGGTCCTGAAGCTGCTTTGTCCTTCATTTTTTACAGGTTTTCCTGAACCAGCACGCCTGAAACAAATGAATGAATTACCTCTTCAACACACCATTAGGTGTTAAAGAATCCTGTTAATCATCCAATTATTTAAGTCAGGAGTGTGGATGAGGGGAAAAAATAAAACATGCATTACAGTGAGGATTGACTGAGGATTAAAACTACACTGGTCTAAGCAAAAGAAGACACAAAAACAGACCTTAACCTTTAGTGTAGCATATTAAAGCTCAGCTGAGCTTCAGGGAGAACTTTCATGTCTTAGTAGGGTTACATACTGGGCCACATTGTGATGCATTGATGCCCAAATGCAAAGGAGAAATTAAATGCCATCACTGTTCTGCAGCTTTCAGTTCCATTCTCAAACTGCATGTGGTTTGAATTCTTAGTTTCACATCTTTTTGCATATTTATAAACTGTGGACATGAAAGTGAACTGTTATGAGTGTCAAGTCCAAACCCAATTTAAAATGTAAACGTTCAAACGTTATAATAGACACGTAAAGCTCAAAAGATTGGAATATTGTGAAAAAGTTCAAGATTTGGTGTCACTCACTTCTAAAAGTGAAGCTCTTATATAATATGACCAGCAGAGTTAAATATGACAAGGTTTTCTTTCTTGTAATTTTGATGTTCACAGCTTGCAGATTGTTAAAAACAAAATTTAAGGCCTCAGAAATACAGATGATCAATAAAATATGAATAAACATTATATTTGTTGAATCCACAAATTGCAAATTGTAGCTTACAGAGTTTGGAAGATAGCTGACTTGTCAGTTGTCCAACAGGCAGTCATTGATCCTCTCCACTTAAAGAGTAAGCCACAAAAGGTCATTGTAATCAAGCTGTTTGTTCACACAGGGCTGGATCCAAGGATTTCCATGGAAAGTTGAGAGGAAGAAAGACGTGTAGAAGAAAAAGGTGCAAAGGCAGCAGGGGTAACTGCAGCTTTGAGAGGATCATCAAGCAGCTTCACAAGTAGTGGACTGAGGCTGAGTCATTAGGAACAGATGAATCCTACATATGGGTTGCAAATGTTGCATTCCACATGTCAGACCACTCAATATCAGA
>CAEFZY010051574.1:0-11640 GCA_903066815.1 Brachyrhaphis roseni
CATCTAAATATCATCTTCAACAATGTGAGAACACTGACAGACAGTATGACACAAAGCTCTGTTTTTCATATCAGGCTATACTTGGTAACATTTTTTATTTAACATGCTCTTATTAACATGTTTTTCAGTATTTTGGTTCATATGAGTAACTCATTTATGATGTAATTTTTCATAAAAAGGAAAAACTCAGAAGCTTGAAACTTTATAAATTTCATAGGTTGATGGTTTTAGTCAAAAGAGAAATCAGACAAAAATCCTTGTTTTAAATGAAGCCTATATTATCAATTAGCATCTGCAAAAGTATTCAACGTTTTGTCACGTTGAGCAGAATTGTAAACTGGGAGCAGAATGATACACAGCTTTTTTATATTTATTCAAATGAATAAGACCAAGTGCCTTCAAAACCTTCTTGGTAAACAGAGTCCATCTGTGTGTAATCTAATATCAGAGTAAATCTGAGAAGCTTGTTAGAGAGCCGAGCATCGCAAAGACCGAGGACGACTTCAGATAAGTCAGGTGTGAAGTTGTAGAGAAGTTTATCCCAAACTTTGAGCATTAATTAGAGGAGTATCTAGCAGGTCGATGATAACTTTGGAGGAGCAGCTGAGATCAAAGCTCAGGTGGGAGGATCTGTTTAAAGGAGTCGTATTTTGTGCCAAAAAGAGCAAAGGCTGCAAAAGATTTCTGTGTAGTCTGTTTAAAGCCACGAAGAAGCCAGCAAACATTTGGAAGACGGAAGATGACACCAAAATTGAAAGGTCATGCTGCAGGGACCATGCTCTTCAGCAGGGAGAGTGAACTTGGGAAGAGTTGAGAAGAAGATGGAGGTAATTAAATACAAGCTAATCTGGGTAGATAACTTGTGAAAGACTGAAAAAGCCTTAAGACTGGAGAGAAATTTCACTTTCCAGCATGACAATGACTTGACACATGAAGCCAGAGCTGCAATGGAAAGATTTAAACCAAACTTCATGAGCTAGAATGGCCTAGTCAAAGCCCACACCTAAATTCTTAAAGAAAACTTAAAATTCATTCAATCTGACTGAGCTAGAGCTATTTTGCAAAGATGGCAGATAGAGAATAAGACAAATATGTCACAGTAAACTTTTCTGATTCTTTTTGTCAACAATAAATTAAAAAAAAAAAAAACGCGTATTGTTTTCATTCCCCTTCACAAATCTGCACTATTCCATGTTTGTCTGTAACAAAAATATCCCATTGAATTGAATTGGACCTTGTTGCCAAAATGTGAAAACCTTCTAAGATGAATGACAACTCTTTTCAACATACTGGACACCCAGAGAGAGAGACCGTTAAAGATCAACTCACTAGAATTTAAACAGGATCCGGCCTTGCTGTCCGTACATGAAACAGCGTGAACATCAATCCTTCGCTCGTCCACCTTTCATCCCCCTTTTAATCCGCCGTCTCCTCCCGCATCTCCGTGTCTTTTATCTGCCTTTTACTTCCTCTTGCGCTCTGTGTGTCAAAAGTTGGTTTGGCTCAGAGCTCCAGGGCTGTAATTTGGAGGCGACTCGGGACCCAATCAGAGAAACAAACAGACAGTCCACGCACTCCACCCTGCCACCACCAGCAAGCCACACGCTGGTCACTGCGGCTGGATCCTGACTGCCTGGCACACGACACGCTGCCTGCTTATCTCGCTTCAGCCGAGACCCGCAGATCCGTCCAAATTTAGCCGCGTGAGAGGGCGGACGCAAACAAAAACTTTTAATTGAAAAATTAGCATCTGAGCCGCAACAGCCCGAATGCTTGGAAACATTAGCTGATTAATGAGGCTGTGCTTTGCTGCATGGACTCTAACAGATAATAGTGTAATTCACCAGATGAGAGCTGCTCTGCAGCTGCAAACCCTTGGGTCGAGTAAAGTCTCCGTCTCTGTTTCCCCACACTTGGACAATCGGAATCATGCATGCAAGGGTGCCTTCCCGCCCATAAAGCTGCTAAATGCTATATATTGACTAAGGTCTCATGTCTTCAAGAGTCAGTTTTACGAATGTTTGAACACGATAATTCACTAATAGGTTTCTAATGACAAGCTGAGGAGGTAGCACACCTAAAACCTGCAGGATTGGAGTTGGACACTTGAGGTCTAGGGAATAAACACAGGGGCTTGTATTTACAATCACCAATGCTGACTGATCTTAAATTTTCAAAAGCCAAATGAGTAATTATTTCATTTTTGCTTTAAAATATGAACAAAACCTTGTTTACAATAGTGTTCTCTAACACACACAGTGTGGCTTTGTCTCTGCTCCTCGTAAGTTAAAACAAAGTTTCTGATTGCTGGTAATTAGATATCCCAAAAACTGGAAGTCAGTGAAATCTCCCTTTATAACTAAGTAAATGGGGGGGGGAGTTTCCTTTTTTGACAAACTGCTTTCAACAAAAATCCAATTTTAATTCAGTTTCCTGTTTTGCTCAGACAAATGTTTATCCCTCGACTTCATGGCCGTTTTTAATGCACGAATGAGTCGCAGACATGAGATGAATGGCTTAACGAGGAGGACCTGGCTGAAAAATTGCTTAAGTTTGACGAAAATTATTGATCAAGTCCACTTTCCTGGGAAGCAAAAGATAAAGAGACGAGGGATGGGTCATGGCTTTTGGCACCGCGCTATATAGGATATAATGTAGAACCTGTCATTGATATTTTGCAGTTCGTCTGTTTCACTTTTCAGCACGGCCACTCAGAAATGGTTTTAATATCAGAGCTCACTTTCTTTTTTACCAGCTGCGTCAGCGTGGATGGTATGTTTTTCATCCATATCTGTGTGTCTGTGTGTGTGTGCTTGGAAAACAACACAAGACACTTACTGTACTTACTGAGTGTTTAGTTGGGTGTTTATACTGGATGTCTGTCTGCGGGTTGCTTTTTTTTTTTTTTCCAACAGTACTCCATTACAAAGTCATCACAAACTGCACAGTGGAGATGTGAGACAAAGTCAGAGCCTGGCCTGATTTATGGCAATAACATACATTAGCCTTAGGTGAAAAGGTCAGCGCACTAAACTGATGTCTAATCACACGACTGTATCTAGTGGTCTTCTGATGAAAGACTCAAACATCTGAGCGTCTGCCTCACACATGTATGGAGGTGCTAAACACATGGCGAGAGGAGATGAACATATTGAAGCCGGCAAAAAGAAAAGGAGGCCCCTTCAAAATAAGATCCAAAAGCAAGAGCATGGTTATGGTAGAGATGTTCAATTCTCTTTCTAAAAAAAAAAAAAAAAAAAGTTATGCTCTTTGTTGAGGGGATTTGTTGGGTGAATCTAAAGCCAATAGGGGGCACTGTTGCACCACACCAGGCCTGGGAAAGCTTGAGGTCAGCCCTAACGAAGTGAACCGCAACTCTTTCTCTTTCCCTCCAAAACTCCTTCCAGCTTCCAGTGCACAGGAAACAGCCTGCAGTTGAAATAAAGGGTATTTTTACGCTATTAGGACCACAGCTATGCGTTTGTGAACTTGGCACGGCTCTAGGGTGGGTTCCTTTAGTCAAGTTTATATAAAACATGGAATGCATCATCAAACAGAAACAAAGTAGTGCATTTGTCAACACTCAGAGAGGTACAACAGAGCCATAAACAAGGAGGAGGAGGACGAGGGTGGGAGATGTGGACTTATTTTTGCTACTAAGGCAGGAGGAAGGACTTCTGCTTCAACCATCCGTTAACACACAGACCATAGAGGTGATCTGCTGTTTCCACAAAGATACTCAAAGAAAAAAAATTGAGCAATCTCGTGAAGGAACTCCGGGTGATGCAGACTTTGTCCTGTGGTGTAAATATGCTCCACATCATTACTTGGAGTTTCCCACCAACCTGAGCGTTTTAGCGCTATAGACACAGAAAAGCAACGCCCACTCCTCCAACACACGTTACACGGACAGGAAAAGACGGCCTGCGATTCCCCGGGTGGATGCTGAGGCACGAGGGACCCTGGTTAAGCAAACAAACAGTAAGCAGGAATGGCAGGAAGAGAACCGGCAGCGCAGACTGATGTTATCGACGCAGTGACGATGGCGTGAGTGTAGCGGCTGGATCATCTAGTCCTCCCTGATGATCGCATTCATTACATGCCTCCCACTTTGTTTATCATTTCTGATCTCACAGGAGATTTTAGAGCCATCACGGAAACTGACTGCATGACGATGAGTAAAAATCTAACAAAAATATAAGAACCCTAGAAAGTTTAGAGGAGAACAATAAATCGTCGACTTTGTGAAATATTGATAAAAACGCATTCCTCCTTCATAGAGAACTTCTTTTTTTTTCTCGTTCGGAGTGAAGGGGGGGATGAGTTACTTCACATTATTCATGTTAACAAAAATGTTTAAGTTCGCCAGACTCTTATGAACAGACTTCTCAGTCCATTTCTGACCCATTCTGATGTGTAAACACAAAAGGTTTACAGTGACTTTACTGCAGATTATTCTATAGAGGCAAAACAAACCTGCAGAAACCAAAAAAAGAAAGAGGAGGAAGAAAAGAGAGAGAGTACAAGAAAGACAGAGAAAGGAAGGAAGAAAGAACTAGAACAAAAATGATGACAGCTGTAACAAAGGAAGAAAGGAATAAAATGGGAGGAAAGAAAAAGAACAGAGAGAAAAAGCTAGAATACAGAATAAAAATACAAAGTAAAGAAATGTACAAACCTTAAACTTTACAAATGAACCAACAAAAGAGAACAAAGAGCAAAAGAAAGAACGTTTAGTTTATTTCAAACATATTTTCCTTCAAACACCACAATACATATTTCCAAAACCATCTATTTGAAAAGAAAGTATAAACATTTCTGACCTTACTCCCTTTCCCTTTAAACATTACATATCTTATTTTACACATTATTCTTTTGCTCAAATAAAAAAAATAAAAGGAAAGATTCAAAGAAAGAAACAAAGGATAAAGTTCTTATCGCCCATCATAACTTAAATACATCTTTGTAGTAGATTTTGGCTTCAGCGTAGCGACTTGTCCTTTATGTTAAGCTTCGCAGAGCATAGAGTCATGAAGAGAAAGTTGGTTCTGTGAGCAATCGAAGAACTGAGACAAGGTGGCATTCTGCCCCCACCCCGGCCCCACCAACAGTACAGTACAGAGCCCCTGCTGGCACAGGCTGCATGGCCGCATGCTGCACACTTCACACTCTGTCTGAGCGGCGAAAACACACACACCGACAACCCCGGCAACAGACGGAGCTGTGTTTACCGACATGTCGCCGGGCGCCGTTACACACAACATGCACGGCAGAATGAAAGGCAGCACAGACGACTAGTGAGCCGTCTGCAGACTACGAGTCTGCACCCCAACGCCCGTCATTCAGCGTCGATCCCGTTGGTTCTCGCTCTCCGGGTTGACAGAGGGCTTTAGCGGGGAACTGACGGGAACGGTCAAAACCCGAAAGTCGCCGAACAAGGACGAAGCCGAAGAGGAGGTTTGGGTCGGTATAAGGCTCACGGGTATGTGGTGGTCTTGGCATACTTGTGCGTCTTTTGAAAACAAAACATACCTTGTTCGCAGAGTCTGGGTCAGCACAAAGAACAATACAAACAACACTGTCCAGAGTTGCTTCTACTGTGAAAACTTTCCCACCACTTCGGGCCCACAGTTCAGTAAAAAAAAAAACAACCCACGACTGACACTGAACAAAACCACTAATACAGAATAGAACTTTTTTTTTCTTGTAAAATCCATTTCACTTTGTCTTGGACACAATACATCATTCTCCCCCCTTATAGATTTCTTAACCCATTCCCCCGTGCATCTCTCTCTCTTCTCACTATACTTCACTTGTTCATGCCAAATCCCACAGACTCTTATCTCCCTTGATAAAAAAAACAACCAAAAACTAAATCCCAAAGACAAATATAACTTTGAGAAGTCATAACTTACAACTTTGTCAAAATTACAACTCCCAGAACTCACAAACAGGAGATGTTAACTCGACTTTCAGCTGCACTGAGGTACTGTGAGAACATCCTGTTGGACAGTGGAAGTGTTGGACGGACACGTGAAGTTGTGAGTGACTGCCTTATCGAACCTACTTAGCTTCTTTCACCGCTTTCAATACTGGGGAGACCCTAATGCTAGTTTTCTAGACCAAAGTTTCACCAAATGCTTCAAAATCCCTCATCAAGTTTAGCCTAAAAACAAAAAAAAACAAAACAGCGTGGAGTAAAAACTGTGGCTAAAAGAGTTCAGGTCATGCCACCAGTTTGGCAGCATTTCAAACTAATCACTAACGATCAATATCGACAATTATTGGTATCGACTGATATGAAACGCTTATATCATGGGGATATTTCCTCAACTCGACCCTTTGAGACCGTCTCCCTTCCAAATCCTCTCTCAATGTCCATGAGCAGCTGGTGAACACATCTCTATTGTCCCGTCTGTTTGTCTGTCCTATGATGCAGAGCACAGCCTTGCCTTTAAAACACAGCCGAACACACCACACAAGGGGTGGAGCAGGCGCTGCTTCTCCAAACACCACCAGGACTGGGAGAATTATGTCAAAGTGCGCTTGGATGCTCTGTAGCTGCGATCCATCTGCTTTCAACCAGAGAGGCCAGGTGTTGCTGAGAGAAAAGTTCAGCCCTATAAACTGTTGTGGTGAGAAAGTCATATTTTTGAGATGACCCAGATTAGAAAGCTTTTTTTTCCCTCTCTCTCTCTCTGATTGGTCGACCTTTTCCCCTTAAAAGTCGTTATTGTGTAAATAACTGGTTGGCAATGAGTGAAACATTTCAACGCCAAAAAAGGATTCAAAAGATTACAATTAATTGTTTTTTCATAGCAATGTTTAGCAGTTAATATTGAATTTCTTCAACAAATAAAAATGGCAATAATAAAATTCACCAGAAAATGACAATGACGACACACGACAACCTAAACACACTTCCAGCGATATTAAAGGATAGGGAAAGGTTCAGCTGCTGCCTGCAAATAAGTTAAAGTAAGATTTACTGGAGTGGCCTGACTGTATTTCCTAATAAAAAAAATGACCAAAGGGCTGACTCAGCCTCACTAATACCTTCTAAATTCAAACAAAATACGAGCAAAGTGATAAATGTGTGAATTATTGCACTGCCCCCAAATCAGATAGCGTTAGATTTAGCTGTGTGAGTGTGTGTAGTTTTCAGAACAGAAAAGTGTAAGGAAAGTTCTTCCAAAGAAAAAAAAAGGAAGGGAAAAAAAGTGTTTAGTCAGAGTCAGCTAATTACAGATCATACTAATGCAAACTTGCAAAAAAAAAAAAAGAAAAAAGAATGGATTCTGCAGTTTCCCTCGTGGGATGTTATGCTTGAGTCAGGATGTGGAGAGGAGGTTATTTCTGCGAGAGCGAGGACGACTGAACTTCTGATCCTTCCAGCCAGATGTGCTCTCACAGCTTCGACGACGTTATCAGAGTCCGCGCTCCGCTTTCTCTGCTGCCAACTCGAGACAACCACAACAAACGGCTTAATGGTGTCACAAAAAGGCTCCTATACGAACACAAACTGTCAGGAACGGTGTAGATGAGGTGGTGAGGCAGACGCTTGGAGACCCAGGTAGCAGAAAAATGATGTATTTAATGATGGCAGAAACACAGGGAAACAGCCCAAAACCGAGGCAGCACTGCAGAGCAGAATCCGGGGCTCAGCACAGGTAGCGCAAGGTACACGAATGGACTCGGGGAACATCTGACGAAACGCAGACAAGGACCCGACGAGGAACACAGGACACAGGTGGGACTAAATACACAGAGGGTAATCAAGGGAACAAGACACACCTGGGATCAATCAAGGGGAGACAGGACAACACGGAGAGCACAGAGACACAGAACTAGACATGAAAACACAGAAAAACTCGAAAATAAACACGGAAAAACACAGATCATGACACAAACACGGCCACCCAAACAGAACACACACCGATCAAATCGTACGTGGCGTAATTTACTGCGCCTCACAAACGGGCCGTAAACTTTCGATGCAGCTCAAACGTGTTGTCGGAGCGTAGACGCATCGTAATGTGGGGGGGGAAATATAAAAGTAAATCAAAGAATAACTCTGAGCAAAAGCAAATCACAGAACAGGGTGGAAAAGATGGAGGCAGTAGCTTAGAACCAATGGGTGGAGGCGTCACAGGCGTACCAGAGACCTTCATCCCCCATCCTCCTCCCCTTTACTCCACTCATAATTAGCGGTTGGGCGTCCATGCTCATTTAGGGTTACTTTTATGCCTTTTCCCATTTCCATGAAAGCATTAGTGGGACAAACAGGCCCACATGTGTCTTAAACTACATCAAGAACAATAGAACTGGCAGAGCAGGGAGTATGAGTTCACCACAGATGAAAGCCGGAGAGGGAAGACGCAGGAATCGATGAGGTTTTCTCTAGAAAAGCTCAGTTGTTTTTTGCGCAACGAGCGAGCGAGGAAACTTTTTAGCTGCACCCCACGGATCTTTCGCAATTTGCCCAACAGCCCAACATGCGCGATTGTTTCACTTGTGCGTCTTGCGTGGCTCGCTGAAACGCATCTTTCTGCGAGCGTCATGTAGATCGTATGTGAGCAGATGTTTCCAGTTGTCATAACTGCCCAAAGCAGAGCCGGTGTTTGGCAAACGTTCTGAAGCATCTCTGCTAAATTCATATGCAAATATGAAATACTGGGTTGTTCTTGCTCGCTCCAATTTCTTGCGGGACGTTTCAGCGTGCGGCTGCAGCCCTTCTCACCGCTGCATCAGATCTCCTCCCTTCTGCTCCCATGTGAGGGATCAAAACATAACACGAGATGCATTTGTATCAATAAACACAGGAGAGGCAGAACTACTGCTGAAAGATTAAAGGATTTTTGGGCACAAATAAAGAAAAAAACACTAAAAGGGAGGAGGGGAAATTTAAAACCAGGAGAGAAAGTACTGATGGTGTGGAAGGAGAGGCGGGGAAGGGGAAAGGGTGGCAGCATGGAATATTTAACTGCCTCCAGACCCCAGCAGAGAGCCCCGGGCGGGGCATCTCCATATTCTCTCAACCCCAGATGTCAGTCACGCTTTCCTCTGCGTACCAGTTTCATTTCAGCAACAAAAAGATACAAGTTTACATCCACTGATTGTATTGAATTATTTGAAGCACTCCTCTTTGCCAAGCCAGCCAACATGATGCATAAAGCCTGAATACTGTACATGCAGTCCTGATGATGAACAGCCCCATTTCAGCTTAATGGTTGTTTGCAATAAAATGCTTACTCAGATATTTTGTTTTTGTTTCATTCTCATATTTTCTTTTTACAATTTGAAGCTCTACATAGAACTTTCTTAAGATCGGACGATGTAAAATGTTAATTCTTGCCATTTTCCAACTGGTCTTAACATTTTTGAGCAGGCGCGTGCGTGCATACACACGTGTGCTAATATTTGGCACATGTGTATACGACAAACTGCATCTGAAACACAGGTCCTGCAATAAGTCTGAGTCAATACTGGGTCACTCTGTCTACCAGTGAGTATAAATTTCAGAGCTCATTAAAGCCGTTGGCAAAGGCCTGGCTTTTAATCATAGTGTATAAATGTTCTACATATCAGAGGTCAAGACGGTTCCAGGAGCCTGGCGTACCCATTTAAAAACCACTTCTGATGTGTGTCTGTGATTGTTTCTGCTGCTACAGCACACAGTGGTGTACAAGTTCCAACTATCTCGCTCTTGATTCGACGTGAAGCTACACAATTTGAAGGTATTCCCCTTTCCTGCCAGTATCGCTGGCACCACAACAAACCCCTCAGCATAACCCACATTAAACTCAAACTTGTGTACCCTACTTTAGTTTTTAAAAACCAGTAAAGCTGTTTGTTGTATGATCATTCTACCCTGGAGGAAGAACAGTTAAAAGACATTATTTAAAGCCAAGAATCATGATTCCTGCCAACGATGTGTGGATGTAGACTTCTGTAACTTTGCCAACTCACACAAACAAAAGGCAAACTCTGCTGTGTGCGTCCCTACATCAATATACTCCAACAAACAGCAGCTTCAAGGTGAAAGCGGAGCTCCAAACGAAACAAAGCTGGTGTTGTTGCAACAATCCATATGCGCTAAAATATTTAAAGTGCGAGCAACCCGAATGTCTGGAGAGCATAATTCCTAAAAAAAAACAACTAAAAAACTAAACTACAGTAAAGACCCTCCGTGGAAAACAGCTCCCACA
This sequence comes from Brachyrhaphis roseni, assembly GCA_903066815.1. Classification (NCBI taxonomy): domain Eukaryota; kingdom Metazoa; phylum Chordata; class Actinopteri; order Cyprinodontiformes; family Poeciliidae; genus Brachyrhaphis; species Brachyrhaphis roseni. Next base: position 10,209 of record CAEFZY010051574.1, read on the forward strand.
GCACAGAGAAGCTGTGGCGTTTCTCTCACACTCTTCCTCAACGATGGGTTTTAATCAAATAAAGCTTTCCTTCAAAATTAGAGGTCCCGTTGGATCGCACAGGTCATGGGACGGATTTCGAGTTCTTATTTCCGAAGTGACCCGGCCTCTAAACACGCTGGGGTTCACAACCGTGTTAGATGTGGCACCGCACATTAGCTGGCAATAAAACCGAGACGGACCCAGCTGTAAATACACATACGAAGCACATGCTCATGCGCTCGAAACCACTTTGGATTCAGCCCGCTGACCTATGTGGCCACATGTTGGAGAGCAGCCCTGGGGAAGTGTGCGTAATTAATGACAGAGAGAGGGGTGGTAACAGTCTGTCCCTGATTGACCCGGTTTGACCCTCACTGTTTAGTCAGTGCGGTGATTGGTCAGGCTCACTCCCCTCTGGGTGATCTGGTAAGTCCCTGGGGTGACAAGGTAGTCCGCAGGGGTGAGCTCGAGTGAACAGAGGGCCTGCGGGCGGTTGGGGTGGAGGGGGATCGGGATCTGGGCTGCAGTTTCAGATGGGTACTATTACATACACCAGCAAAAAGAACCTCTTGTCCCACCTTTCCTTCATGATACAGGGTAATTTTCACAAGTATTCAAATCACTTAAAAGCCTTCTCACATTAGATCATGTTTTCATTCACTACTTCAGTGGAGAATTTTAAAAGTAGAGCACCATTATGAAACATAGTCACCTTCTTAAAATGACGACTTAAGACATTTTTTGCCAAAAGCGATTTTTCAACATTCGTAGAACCACCTTTCACCACAACTACAGGTGCAAGTCAGGCTGACTAAACGTTATTGTTTAATTGATTACGGTATTCTATTGGTTATTCAGATTAATTGATTAATTAGATAAAACCCTTGACACATTTTATAGATTTTTTTATTTAACCACTTAAGCCTTTTTTTTAATGTAAAATTAGAAATACATTAAAGGACGCAGATAAACAAGTAAATTAGTTTTTTAATTAAAAAAACACATTTTATTGCCTAAAATCCAACAATGCAACATTATTTCTGTCATGATCTGTGTTTTTCTGTGTATTTATTTCTAGTTCTGTGTCTCTGTGCTCTCCGTGTTGTCCTGTCTCCCCTCGATTGATCCCAGGTGTGTCTTGTTCCCTTGATTACCCTCTGTGTATTTAGTCCCACCTGTGTCCTGTGTTCCTCGTCGGGTCCTCGTCTAATGTCGTTCTGTTGCTGTCAGCATTCGTCTTCTCCACTCGTTTACTGTGTGCTACCTGCTACTAGCCCCGGTGTTCCTGCGGTGCAGTGCTGCCACAGTTGTGGACTGTTTTTTGTTCCTGGCTGTTAATTAAATCCAACATCTTCTCTGCTACCTGGGTCTCCAGCGTTTTGCCTCACCTCCACCACACCACTTCATGACA
>CAEFZY010051575.1:0-16461 GCA_903066815.1 Brachyrhaphis roseni
AGTTTATTTCACACTTCAGGTTGCAACAAAACAAACTACAAACCATCTTTACAGTGAAACACTTTTGTGTAACTGTTTTTTTTTTTTTTTAATCATCCATACCATTTTCCTCGCTCCCCCCCTCAACCCCCTGCAACGGCACTGCGCCTAGGGGGCGCACCCCACACTTTGGGAACCACTGCCATGAACAAGCTTTCCAATTTCTTTTTTTAATAATGATTATTTTGGTTAAACACTTCAATTCTAACTTCAGCATGTTTTAAATTTCAAAGTCCTTGTCCCCGAAAGCATTTGCAAACTATAATCTAACTTTTTTATGTTGCTTTTGGAGGAAGAGGTTCTGCTTTTCAGACTGGCCTCTCAGATCACAGAACTTGTTTTGCTTTGGATGATGACTCTCAGCAGCTTCAGCCAGAATCTTAAAAATGTCTTTTGCTTTTGCTCAAGGGTTGACAACAACAAAACACATTTTACTTTATGGAACAGAACCCGTCTCCTTCCTGAACAGCATTATGTCTGAAACCCCTGGTATCCAAGGATAAACCAGACAAGAGGAGGTTTGCCTTCTTCCCTGGTTTTTGGTGTAATTAGAATAAAGGGGAATAAAGGTTAAGTCATAGAAAAAAAAATATATAAATGTTGCTTTTTGTTATGGTTGCTGTGTACAATTTGAAAAAAAGTCATAGATAAAAAGAGTTACACTTAAGTTACAAATCCAAAGACATCAGATTTGGCCTCCCAACTCGACTCTAGACTCAAATTGGACTTGAGATCTGGGACACAACAGTCATTAACTATTTTTACTTTACGTAATCAGTAGTGGAAGAATAAGAACTCAACAAGAATAGATTAGTTAAGTAAAGTATTTATTTTGTCTTCTCTGAAGTATCATAGTTCACAGCACCATTAATCACAGTTCTGATAGATGTGCAGATATTCTGGTAGAGAAGGGTTAATCACTGGCATTTGTAAACTATGGGTAAAAGAAGGAGAATAGCAACCTGAGAATGTCCATTTCAGTCACTAAAGACTTGAGACCTGAGTCTCATGGCTATAATCACTCACCAAATTCGGAAATATTAATCCTAATGTGATTCTATATTAATAAGTCTATAAGTCTTTTGCATTAGCAATCTTTAGAGAGAGACAGACATATGTAAGTTTTCTGCGATTTCAAAACAAACATATTTTTCCACAACAAATAAAGTGTTGGTACACATGCATATGAAATCAACCATTAAAATATGTCACTCTAAATGGATTAATCTTATCCTGCAGCTGCAACAAGCAATAGTGTCAATATTTAATGGGATGATGTACGTATTGAGAAATAAACAGTTTCAATTTGTCTGTAGTTTGATAATTAAATTTTTTCATGTTTTTATCACCCTAAAATGAACTGCTTTTATCTGCACACACAGCAGAATACACCATAGAAGTAAACCATCAAAATATAGAGACTGAGATGGTTGCCATATTCAAAATGTCAGCTAGAATTATTATTTTTCTTAAAATGTTTATATTCTTTTGACAAGTACAAAAGCTTAAACAGCCTTGTGAAACTGCGCTACTGAAAGTGGATTTTTTCATCCATAGGTTGGTTTCTTCTCTACTTTACAACAGAGTGATCCAACATCACCTAACATGGAACATCATGCCCCCAAGTGCTTTAAAACTAGTCAATGCATTTGTTACTCTTGTACTGGACTGTAGTAAATCTTTAATATGTTAAGTCAAGAAAGAGAAAAACTGTGAGAAGCCTTTTGCTGATCTTACATACTGCACTGAGAGTTCTATTGTGAGTTAAAATAGGAAATTGCATTTCTCCAGTTTTTAATGGAGTAATACATCTAGGCCAGTGTTAAAAAATGTTTTACTTCTATAAAGGTACAAATTCAGACAGTGAAAAGTGTAGAACCCTCTGAGCAAAACCATTCTACATTCCTAAGAAAAAAACTCATTCTCAGACTGTAGGTTTACTTGAAGTGCCAGAAAAAATGTGAAAATAGAAAGCCTTTAGTTATCAAGTCCTGACTTGTGGAACCAGCTCACAGTTTTGATCAGGGAGTTTTATACCCTAGGACAGGTGCAGGCAGTTCATGTGCACAAAGGGTCACACAAGCAAATGTGCCAAACCACTGGCTGAAACTAAGAACATATTTAAAGTATACTGTTAAAAGAATATTTGTTTAGGAGTTTTATAGGATAATAAAATGCAAGCCACCATACAGACAACTGAAACTTTGTAATTACTGCACAAAAAATATCTATCATTTACATAAATAACAATCAAAAGTAAGCAAGGCTTTGTACTTTATGGTGAGTTTTAGTCTGATATTTTAAATTCAAGTTGCAAGTTGAGAATAAGTTTGACTATTTTCCACAACCCTAGCACACTAGTTTACCTTTGACTTCTCTAAATAAATATGTAGATGCATGTCTTCTTAAAATCTCCACATTAAGCTCTTTTTTTTTTGCCCAAGCTGACATTTTTTGGAGATAATCACATCTCTCTCTGTGTGTTTACAGAGTATCTAGTTAAAATGCAGCTCTGCTGGAGGACTGCAACACACTTTGCTACTGAATTCAGGAACACAGTGGCCTTACAATAAAAGCATATCTCTCCTTTTGTTTCAAGTAAAAGTAGCACATTTGGATTTCGGTGCAGAATTAAGACTTACACAAATTTCATTTCCATTTTCCATGTTAGCTCATCTGAAAGGCTGGATTTGGCCTGAGGCTAATAAACTGAGCAGGTAATTGGTGGGCTTTCCTTTTTGATAAAGGTTATTATTAGTAAGAGTCTATTAGAATATCTTGTGCAATGTCTATATTTATGGTGCCACAGGTCACAGGAAATATAGACTACCTTGTCTGCTTTGCTGTCCCCTTTTACTTAGTATTATTGGAACATATTCAGATAGCGCTGCTGTTATTTTGTGAACAATCTTCTTACTATGTTTTTCCTTTTGAAAAATATATAGTAAACCAACAAAAAACATTACTTTGTTTTCTGTCCAAATGGTGGTTAGGAATGTTTCTAAAACTTGTTTTTAAATGTTTCTGCAGAAGAAAAACATCAGATAAATCACATTTGGTGAGATGTGATTATAAACTTTTGACTCTCACTAATTTCTGAAGTACTAAAAGACAGCTACACACCTCATATGTTGATGATATAATATGCATATTGGAGAATGTACATATAATGTATGGCAGGGTCAAAATGCTCACTTGTGCAGTATTTTTTTGCACAATATAGATCATAAGAAAATTTTTATTTTATTCCACTGCAAAACCTGAATGCAAACACAAAAATAAGACATTATATGTAAGCACAACACGTGTTTTGAAGCCTGAATAACTCTTCTGCTCACTGCACAAGTTACTCACGACTTAATTATATACTGTATATATTCTGACAGTCAACAGAAAAGGCAATATAATTATACAGTAAGAAGTAAATTACTGAGCCAAAACAGTAAGAAGAAAAAAATACTATGTACTAATAGTTTTCATTTGCAAGAAAACAACAAATTTTACACTGCTTTCGCGTAAATTTATATTGCTGCGTTTGTGACTCAGTGCGGCACCATATGTGTCTCTTTAAGTCTCTTTGGTAAAAGTACAATGCATAAGAAGAAATTAAGTCACCAGTATTTGGTTCTCTGCCAGGACTGAGGACATTGGCAGGGAGGTGGACAAGCACCACACGAATGACTGATGAGTGGCTCAAGCAGCAGCAGCAATGGGAGAAACCTCTTATCTTGTCTGAGCAGATTTTCAGTGCTTCTCCATCTAATGGAGCAACAGTGGAGCAGACCAAAAGTTTATTGTTTCGCCTGTTTGACTTACAATAAACTATAGTCAGTGATCTCAAAAGACTGAAGCTCCTTATCCAAATTCTAAATTATATTGGTGGTTCAATGGTGATCACAAAATTGATGGATTTACATTTATTTAATTTTATTTGTAAATGTAACATTTGTTTGGTTTTGGAACAAGAACATTTCACAACAGAACATTATGGCCACAGATAAAGCCCTTTACAGGCAACACAACATGTCCTACATCCCCCATAAACTACTTAATATCAATCAATGCCACACCATCCAACCCCACCTGGCCTAACGACACACAAACCATCATTGCAACTATGACCACTAAAATGAGATTTATTTGATACAGGAAATTTGAAATGAAACACAAAAGCATTTTTGAATATTAATCTTTTTGATTAAAAATCTGAGTAAAATGTGTGATTGTCAGACTTTGGAATGACAGTGAACTTTGATCTGGAGAAAACCTCTTGTGATTTTTCATCAGTGAGAAATTATGTCAAACTGTAGCCGCAAGATGTTTGTGATGTTTAATAAAAGAGCAATCTGACATTCTCTGCTGCAGTCTTTTGAAGCATGCTTAGTCATTTCTTTTCCAAACATAATGTCACTCCTTCATGTTCTTTGAATAGCTGTGCTATAAACTATCAATATTAGATTCAGAAGGACAATTAGGTTTCTACATTGCCTTTCAAAAGTATTCAAACCCCTTGACGTTTTTTCAAATTGCGTAACATTACAACCAAAAACTGTTGTATTTGCATTTTACAGGGTCTTTATTTCAAAGACCATCAGAAAAATGGAACTTAATTGTAAGACTGAAGCAAATTTACAGATTTTTGCAAAAGACATTTCAGAAAATGTGGCATCTCCTTGCATTTAATCCCTGGAATCAATACTTTGTAGAACAACAATCTATGACTGCTCTCATACCCACCCAATAAACTGCATCATATGCAGATGACCACCATAGTCAGCCTAATCTGTGAAGAGGGCAAGAAATAAAATCCAGGATAAAGAGTAAAAATCCACTTGATCACCTGAAAACAACCAGACTCTGAAAATCTAAAAGAACTTATCGTGGACTTTGTAAAAAGCAAAAAGGACCCTGCTCCCCTCCTCATCGATGGTACACGAGTAGAAACCGTCACCGACTAGACCAGCGCTGACTGAAAAAATCATTGGCTGCCCTCTGCCCACCCTGAAGCATATTGCAACATGCTGTAGCCTCAGGAAAACTACAGCCATCACAGGAGACCCCTCACATTCTGCCCTGTGTGAACTGCTACCTTCTGCGAGGCATTTCACATTCAATAAGACTAACCAACGACTTCTTCTCCTGGACCATCAGAACTGCTAACATTCATTGACAGACACAATCAAGTAAAAACAGAATCCCATAGCACCCCAAACAGAAAAACAAAAATCTGACATTTCTCAGCAGTTTTATTTTGATTTTAGGAAAGTACCTATTTTTATCTGACATTTCTCAGCAATTTTATTTATTTTTAGGAAAGTACCTATTTAAAAAAAAAAAAATGTTATTCTTTAGTTATCTTCATGTTTTTTGTCAACTTTTGTCCTTTTAATGACAATTTTTCTTCGATGGCTAAGGGTGGTTTAGTGGGAGCAACCTCAATTCTGCTGTGCTTCAAGGTATAATGACAATAAACACTTTTCTGTTCTATTCTATTCTATTCTATTCTATTCTATTCTATTCTATTCTATCCCATTTTTCTGATCAGACACTTGTTAACAAGGAAAAGGTTAATATTCTTGCTTTCACTGAAGACACAATTATGTATTTATGTACAATTTTGAAATGACAGATGCACAAATCCCACTGATTGCACTGACACGGGTAATATTGTAATGAGCTTTCCTTCCAGTGCTTTTAATACCATCAAAAAAAGGCAAGAATTATTATGAGTGATTCAGTTTTGAGTTGATTTCTTCCCAAATCTACTAAATCCTGGAGTTCCTCCAGTGTTGTGCATGAATGTTATTTTAAGAAGTATGCCCAAGAGTGGTATTAAATTTTGAGGAACTTTTAAACTAGTTTTTTCATTTAAACTTTGCCTCTGGATTCTCTCTTTGGCTGCAATATACTACTCTCTATTTAGACGTGAGTGGTTGCTCTAAAATTAGAGCATTTAGAAAACGCTGCAGTCATTTCTTGTTGAAAAAAGTTGCAATGTTTATTTAGGGAATATTGTTTTCTTATCAATCCAAGCTTTTCAACTCTCTTACATTACTAATAAAATGTGTGTCTTTCTCTTCACGTTCAGTTTAATAAAAAAACATTCAAATAAAAAGAACTAGCAAGTTTTAAGAATCTATCCTTAAAGCGTGTGGACATTGGTTCATGCACACACAGTTTCTCATGCACTCATGACAATGCTTTAACCCTGACCTTAATATTCAGGCACCAAATAGCTGCACAGAAAAATAGCTTTAAGAAAACAGACAGATAAATAAAATATTAGATATATAGCTATAGAATTGAAGACCTTATCAAGTGGTATTGTATCTGTACCTGTTTGCTCCCCCAGGCTGTCTGTCTGATGAACATAATGAACACTGTACTGCCAAAGTAAGCAGCTGCTCTGCTGCAAAATAAAATCTGAATATTTGCACCATCTAACTAGTCTTTTTTCAGTTATTGTATGTACATGTATATATACACATATATGTAAGCACAAGTTCTTTTGGTGTTTTGTATCTTATCTGAAGTTAATACATTGTTAAACTTACAGACATTAACACGTTTAATCCCACTGGCAGCAATTGTTGCCAGACATCTTTTGTAACGTCTGGAAGCTCTAAACCAATCGTTTTGACTTTTGTCTGTAAGAAAAATTAGGTCAAATTCTTATCTGCAACAATTCTACCAAATCTAACCGATTCTGGATATATTCTGATTCACATTTCTTTAACTATTGTTGTTTTTTTTTTTTTTACTGGCATTACTTTCTGTCTTCTCATATTATAGGGCCGAATTGTTATTTGAAAGAAACTTCACATTAATTTCCCTCCTCTGCAGCAGGAGTTAAGATTCAAACCATGAAATTTTCTCATCATGAGCCAAACATTCAGCATGAATATGACACTTGTGACAATGTACTTAACATTACAGTGGCAACTATGTTCAGTCTTTGCAAAACACCTGGAATGCTTCAAAGGGAAATTGAGCACACTCCTCTGGAGAGTTTTGATGAAAAGGCCCAAGCTGGGAATCGCACTGCTCATCAGATGTAGTGCTTGTCTCCTCATACAGAACTCAAATGCGTCAAGGTAAGACATTGAAATTACATTGAGCCCTATGTATTGTGACTTCATACTTTTGTTTTGCTTCAATGTTGGGGTGAGCAGTCCATAATCTGCATGTTCTCCTGTTTGTTTTTGTTGAACAATAAATTAAGACATTTCTGAAAATTGTTCTCTTTAATCAGCACAGAGCAAATAGTCTCCAGTTACACATGAAAGTGGAATATATATCTACATTTGCAGATACTAACAATCTGCATTTCACAAGGAACAACTGATTGTTGCCGTTTTCTAAGACAAATCTTTCCATAACTACTCTGTGGTTAGACGGGTGGAGATGACCAACTTAATCAATTTGCCTGATCAGCTCATTGTGATACTGTCTTAATCCTTTTCAAGGTACTTTAAGAAAAGCCTCTCCCATAGAATCTCTATTGGTGAATAATATGCAACTCAAATTTTTCACTCAGAAAGTGTATCGGGCCCTCAATAATCTCACTGTAAAAGTAAAAGGCAGATGAGAAACAGATGTGGGTACAATAGAGGCTGTGGACTGGGAGGCCTTGTGCAGCCCTCAGAGGTTCTGGTGTCTAACTCCTTTTGGGAGAGACAATTTAAGGTCTTTTATAGGCTACATATCTCACTTCTGAGGCCAGATACAGGATGAAACCAGTGCTGTCGGAACTCTGTATTAAATGTCAATCTGCTGCTGGATCATTTATTTTCTGTTTGTGGACTTGCCCTTATACTTAACAGTTCTGGGGTTTAATACCTCAACAGTTTGATATAATTTGTAAGCAGAGTCTGCATCTGAGCACAAGGACTTTCTTGTTGGGACTGATTGAGGAGTTCCTGCTGATCTTCGCAACAAAAATCCGCCATATGGGTCAGTGATAAAGCCCCCACCCTCGGTCAGTGGAAGCAGACTGTGGCTGGTTTCATTCCACTTGAAGCACAAAGCTTTGAAGGATAAGCCTTTTTTATTTTACTATCCTTGGGATCCATTCTTTACCTACCAAAGCAATTTATTTAGTTTTTTTTTTCTTTTTTACAAATACTGCTGTCAGCTGCTTATTCAGTTATATGTTTTTTATTTTATGTTTTCCAGAAACATGACTGTTAGGTTAATTGGTCTTTCTAAATTCTCCCTACGTGTGAGTGTGTGTGTGCATGGTTGTTTGTCCTGTCTGTCTCTGCGTTGCCCTGAGACAGACTGGTGACCTGTCCAGGGTGAACCCCGCCTCTCGCCCGGAACGTTAGCTGGAGATAGACCAGCACCTCCCGACCCCACAAGGGACAAGGGTGTTAGAAAATGGATGGATGGATTTTATTATATGCTGTTTGATTAGTCTGCATTTTTTGCATTGTTGCTGGGACTGCTTTTTATGTTGTCTCTGTTGTACCCGCTTTACAAAAAAAATTCAATAAATATATGTTTGAGAAAAAAAGAGCTGGACAAGCCCAGGAATTTCTGTATTACTGTTTCACAAACGACAGCCCGTCAAAAAATCCTATTGGGTCTTTTTTCTGCAATCCCCCCTGTGTCACTATACAGTCTGGCTGTTCTATAGGTTCTTTGTTCAAAATTCTTCAGATGACAAAGACTTTTGTGCTTATTAAAAATTTATGTTCCAATACAGAAAAATATTTGCCCTAAAGAAAAACCTCCTTGTTTTTTTTTTCTTGTGGCACATTTCCAATTCTATTAGGAGATACTGTGGTGGTCTACTGGGACTTCACCCTCCAGAAACTAGCTGTCAAAAGAGAAATCTATTGCAAAATTTCTAGAGTCTTCTGGTGTGCACTGATCCCGTTTATTTCTTCAAGGACAACAAACAAACTGATGGCCAGCAATCATGCTGCCATTTCATCATCCCGCAATTGCTTTTTCAGAATCACCCAAACTTTATCTTACATAATTTGTGCTTCTTCCTAGAATCCTGTAATGTCTCTGTCGTGCTTTTCAAATCACCGGGTTAAGAGCAACATTCTCCTCTAGATGTATGTCTTCGCTGGGAAGACAAAAGAATGATCATATCTCACTCCAGAAAAGAACCACTTGTGGCTTTGCTATTCAGTGAGAGAAATCATTTTCAATGCTTACAGCATACAATTTCCCTCAATGCCAAGTGACTTTTAAAGATTTAACCATACCAAGAGACTTGGGTATAGAAATACCTAGTTTCATATTTATAGATGATATGCTGAAGTGAAGTCCTTAAAGAAACGTAAAGTCTCAATTGGCTTGCATGTGGTAATATCCAGTTTAATATTTCTCCACATTTTCTCTCCTTTTCACAAAGTGAAATTGTCTGTATTCTAATAAGGCACACATTACAAACACACACACACATACACACACACACACACCATCTTTCATACTTTATGTAGTGACGGGCCAAAGAATAAAGGCTCCAGATATTTTCCACAAACAATATTATCCTGTCCTCTGGCAGAGGCATTATTCTATTGAAAGTTTACACTTTATATGTAAATGCCAGAAGTGATGATTATGTTATTCTAATCAAATATTCCTTTAATATTTTATAAGTTGTGGGTGGAAGGCAAAAACTAAACACTCAACCTTCTGCCTCGGTGCTTGTTGCAGCGTCGAGCTCCTGCCTCTCTGTTGGTTGCAGATGTGCAGAAAATGCTATGAGCCATTTTGATGTGACATTTCTTTGGCTCCAGATAAGTGGTTGTTACACTTTCCTAAATTAGCATGTTTATTGCTTGCTCTTGTCCTGCCATGCCTGTCTGCATATCAAGCTCTCAGTCTATACAGCCTTCCTATTGCTTGGTTCAGGAAGTTGCGGCATTGTTAAGCATGTTAAGTAGACTTCCTTTGCTCTCAGGGACTTATTCTGCTGAAGCATCAAGCTCCAGCAGAACTATTGACATTTCTCACTTGCTGCATATTCTCTTTTAACCAAATTACAGCTTAAAGAGCCTTAAAACAAGGTTGTACAAGAAATGGTGGGTCTCTGAGCACAATATTGTGGGTAACACTTTATTTGATGGGTTGTGAATAAGACTGTCATGACACCGTCATAAACATGACACAACACCTGTTATGAACATGAGTAAGTCTTCATGAATATTTCTGACTGTTGTCATAAAGTGTCATACGGTAAATCATGACACTTTTAATACAAAGTTAACATTATTCAAAATGTCTTTGTTATGACAACTTGGCATTAACCAAGAAATCATGATCTGACATAAATTTGTTATAAATTTGTCATAAATAAATTTGTTATTAAACTTCAGCTGAAGTTTAATAACAAATTTATTTATAATTTTATAATGTTATAAAAGTACAGTAACTCTTTTATAACAAATTTATGTCAGATCATGATTTCTTGGTTAATGACAAGTTGTCATAACAAAGGCATTCATTTTGAATAATGTTAACTTTGTATTAAAAGTGCCATGATTTACTGAATGACACTTTATGACAACAGTGAGTCTTACTCATGTTCATGACAGGTGTTATTTCATGTTTATGACGGTGTCACGACAGACTTATTCACAACCCGTCAAATACAGTGTTACCATATTGTGTATGTTTATCTTTATTTGGTTTTGTTCTGTGTCCTCTGAGAATTTGTGAAAGATGTGAGTCTGAATCGCCTATAGATTTGAAAAGCAGAAAGGTAAAAATAAATCTGCAGGAGTGAGGTTAAAGCTGTGGGAGGCAGCCATTTTTCACATCAGTGGACAAAAAAATCTGTAATGACCTTTTGCAGTCATGCAGTTTAACTAGTCTGAGACGAAAGCGGACTTTTAGAGAAATTCTTTTCCGTGTTTTCAGGTTTTACAGTGATAAAGATTTTTAGCCACGCCTTGTTAAAATAGACCCACCAACCCATATTTTACCTTGATCCCTTCCAAATTTGTTGCATATTTTGAATATTTGAAGATCATAATTAAATGTGTCCAAATTCTTAAGTAGAAAAAGAAAAAAACAACTTAATTTACCATTGTCGTATTAGTTGTTATCAATGTAGTTCACCTGTTGTGACCGGGCACCAGTGGCGGTTTCTGATAGGGGCAACATGGGCAACCACCCAGGGCATCATCTTGTGGGGACCTCCACTCCACTCCAACATTTTCACACTGAGAACTTAAGATGTCGAAAGTAAGTTTGATTTTTGAAGGTCATGTAAAGCAGCACTCAGTTTGGAAAATATCCATGTGATCATTAACACCGTATTACAACAAACATGATAAGGTCATCATGAGCAATGGCCTGTGGCTTGCTTATGCTAACTAACTCCTAGTTGAATAGTAGCAGAAAATAAAAGCAGACAACTCTAACCTGTCCTGAATTTCACTGTCCTTTTAACAGGTACTGTCAACATGCATGCGTTACATGTATTATACAGATGCTTTTCAAAATGTTACAAGGAGAACCCCATTTGTATACCGTACCACAGAGAGGATAACATTTGATAAATTGAGTCCTATCACCTTCCCATCACCCTCTGATATCTTTGTTTTTGTGGCCTAAAAGTGACTTGAGCTTAAGAGTCAAGTCCTAATTGCTGGTGTGTGGTAGATTTATATAAAATAATGACATAAAGAATTTAAGGATTATTCATAATTGTGTCTTTTAGGAAAACATGTACAGGGACACTCATGAAGTGTCACTGTACATAAGGTAGAAGTGAAGTAGGATAAAAGGCAAATCTTTGTTTTTCTGCATTTGCATAATTTTTTTCCTGCAAACGGTTGAATCTCAGTATTCTTACCTACAAAGCCTTGATGAAGAATATATACTTGTTTATAGGGGCTCCTTTGCTGTAGTTTGATATAAAACATAAAGATTGCACACATAAGTGAAAACAGTACAATAAACATTGTTCATGCAGTACATGATGTACAGAGATGGGGTCATGAAGAATGTTTGCTGCTGGATCAAAAACAAACACACATTGCACACATTTTGAACTCAAATCAGTTTCCAGTTACTCCACACAAATGCGACGTCTTTTCTTTTTTCACTGCGACCTGCATTTCACTTCACATCATCAAAGTCTGCGCTCTGCTGCAAAGCTTTGCCTTCACATGAGTTTGAATTTGAGACGGAGGGGGAGTTAAAGATGCCGCTGGGTCCCCCAGGTACAACGAATTAGGTCACACTACACTGAGGAATGAGGGATTTCTGTGCAAAAATACTGCAGTAATTTATGCAGGTTTTCAGGGTCTTTCTCACCACAGATCTGGGTGGTATCTAAAGATTGCCTCTTCTCCTGCTTCACATACCTCAAATAAATTAGTCTTTGGGTGTATTTTTGGCACAGCTGTGATACAGTTAATTAGAACACAAGAACAATGCCTTCTCACGTTTACCCGAATACACACTTTGTCTTTGTCTTAAGGTCTAAGTTCCTGAGACAACACTACATTATACATGAGGCTTAGCAGCTGCGATGGTGGAAAAAAAATAATGACAGCCTGACACCCTCAGTATCCAATTTTGCTGTTGTGTTAGATGATGAAGTGCAAAAAAATAAAAAATAAATAAACTTTCTCAGGCTTGTCGTACCACACTACGTTGAATATCTGGCTTAAAGAAATGAAGTTGGCACAATTCACCCCTTGGAAGTTTATATTGGTTGGTTAGACTGGGCAAATAGCCATCTCAAATTGGAAAGACGAAAAAATATGCAACTCAAAATAAATCGGAAGTCCAATATGTTCTTTAAAAAACTAATAGGAAGAACTTTATGGTGTCAGAAAGCATCATGTGTTTGTGTCTGTGTTGTGAAAGAATGTATTTTAAACAAATTGTTTTAATCGAGAGGGGTCTCAAGTCTTTCATAACACGCTGCGCAGCTACCCTTTTTTGTTTTATGTGGACAATGTTGCCTGTTTAACAAGGCAGGTGTTATAGCCATATCTTTATGGCACTGCTTGCAAAGGACACATTGTGCAGTGCCCAAGCAAAGAAGTGGCTTTTGACAAAGCAGCTGAAAAACCCTGGGAATGAGAACAAGTTGTTCATTTTTCACTAAATTTAATTTTAATGTTCTTCAGGTTTCTCACAGTAGAAACAGGGAACATAGTGCAGTGAGGTAATGCGCTGACTATAGATTAAATTATATTTTTATGTTTTTGGTATTTTTAAATCTCAGTTTTAGATAATCACTAAATGTTAATATCAAACAAAGATAAGCTGAGGAGATGTAAAAAAAAATGTAAATCATAATTATGACATTTACAGTATTCACCATGGATGCTCAATTTGTTGTTTAATATTGCAGCTGAGTTACTAGCCATCTCCCTCAAGTATTATAGATGTTGAAGCCATAAGCATTCCTAAATTGGGATTTTAAAATTAGCTAATTTCCTGAGGTCAAATCTTTGTTTCTTAAAAATAAAAACATGGTTTTGATTGCAATTGAAAAGTCCTTTCTTTCTCAAGAGCATTTGGTTTGACACTAAATCTAAAAAACTATTTCACTGAACTGGAAACAACAGCTCATCTATTCAGTTGCCAACATGTCAATGTTTTCTGGTCTGATATTGATATTTGGGTCTCATTAAGATCTGTCTTTACCACATCTAAGAATGTACTTTATTCCATGTACAATTTGGACTTTGACATTTCTGATGTCCTCAATTTTATGATCATTTTGAGAGAACACTTTCCTCACACAAGTCAATAGAAAAATATCCCTCCATTGTTTACTCTCTTTCTTAACTACTGTGTTGAATATTTCAAATCTCTTAAATATGTCTCAAATATAAATAGGAAAACTGGACATTTTCTTTAGGAAATTTTGACAAATTTCCTAAAGGACCTACGTAACAGTTTTGTTTGCTTTGCTAGACCAGAAAGACAAAAAAAAAAAAAAAAAAGAAGAAATGCTGTACTGATGCTAATGTCTTTTTTACCTGCTGTGGTAAAAAATAAAAAAAATCATCCTCTTTATAGTCGGAATGATTCTGATCTATAACAATGGCTTCAGGGTCTTACAATTCACACCGGAGCGCTTTAGTGATGAATACCATTGTTCTAAAGTAAACCCCTGTGTAGGTTTCCTCAGTGGTGTTTCTCATGGTACAGAATAAATGCATATCAAACACAGCCAAGTAAGGTATAGAATGAACTCATTGTGTAGTTCAGACAGCAGGATAAGAAAGGAAGAAGTATGGATGGTGTGTTAGACAGTGCTGAGTGTGCTATAGAATATGTCATTAAATATGAAGCTTTCTCCAGCAGCTAATAGTAGAAACAGACACGCCTTCTCATTAGAGAATACTGTTGTTCTCCCGCTCCCAGACTTCAGTGGTTACATTTACCTGGAACAGTTATGTAAGAAGGTAGTCAGGGCACTACGGCAAAATGTCAGACATTTACTGGCGTATGTAAAAGCTTAAGCTGAGTTGGAATTTTACTAACTCTTCAGATGCTTGTTGTTAGGATATTTAAATTATTTTCAGCCCAGCTTTTTTTCACTGAAATATACTATAGCCCTTTCTCCTTTTGAGACCAAATGTGGCCTATAATCTCTTTTTGGTTGGAAAATCTTAACAGCTGTTATTATCCCGGAGTGCGACCCCATATTCCTCTCCTTTTCTGTCTCTCTCTCTTCCTGGTGAGGTGAGCAAAGTGGCTTAGATGCGGTGACAGGGGAAGGATTCTTCAGCTCAGCAGTACAGATGCAGGCATTGCTTTAAGGAGCTTATGCACATTTAATGGTTGAAAAATACTTAGAAGGAACAGTGGCCAGAATGCTTGGGGAGTGAATATTTGTTGATATCAGCACAAGCACTACAGATGTAATCCAAAAGTGAGCAACATTGTGTGGCACCTGTGCAACTCTTCTGAAACTTCAAACAGCAAAATAAAACAGAAGGCAGCATGAGAACAACTGTGAGGTACATAACGCAGTAAATACTATAAAAACTGAATCGTTGGGGCGTGGCAGTGACGCAGGGATAAAGCGCGACCCATATATGGAGGCCTTAGTCCTCAGCATAGCCGTCACATGTTTGAGTCCTGACCCGATGACCTTTGCTGCATGTCTTCCTCCTCTCTCATGACCCAGAAGTGTTTTAAAGGAAAGTGCCAAAATGACTGTTTTTTTTTTTTTTACAGCTTTAGGCCCTTTACTCTATACTGATTTTTACTGCAGGTCATCTGACTGAAAAAAAGTTTAGTAAACCTTTATTTTATTACAAAAAAGACAAATGTAACCATTTCAAAACATTTCCCATCGCCAAAAAACAAAAACACGTTTGCAGAAATCCAATGTGCGACTGTTCTGTGTATAATAATTAATATCAATGATCGGATAATAGCAATGAAAGTTGTTTATAAAAAGCACATTCACCAAGGTAAATTCAACACCATATATGAAAGGACAATATCTCAAACCGTAAAGCAGCTGGGCTAAAGCAACAAAGAACAACACCGGGCTTCGCTCCAGCTCCAAAATATATTACAGCTGTGTTCTCTTATGTTGCATTTGTGCATTAAAATCAAAATAATAAATAAAGGTTACACATATTTTTATTATTACCATTACAATTAATGTTTTGTAGCAGTCGCTAATGAGATCATATTATAGATTGTTATTTTTGTGGAGTTTTTCTTTTTTATGCCTTACAATACTATGAGAGTCTCAGTCTGGCCCATGCCTACAACAAACAGTATAAACTAGTGTGCCATTTTTCAAGCCACTCAAGCAAAAACTGTGTTCCAGGTCACCCAACATCTAAATTGCTCATGATCTTTCATCACTGGAAAGAGGCAAAGAAAAAAAAAATAGAAAGCTTATTTTTAGAGCTTTGGTGTGCGATAAATTGTCTTCTTTGCAGTCCTTAGCTCTGCAAGCAGTTGCATTTTGAGTGCTAAAATTTCACTGTAGCTGGGCTTGTCGGCCTTTGTGTACATTTACTCTTTTAATTAAGAGGGTAAAACTGCCCATTCAAAGCTTACTTGACAATAGTGCTGTATTCCTTTCTGTCTAAAAATACTTGAAACTTAAACAAAGAACTAGTTCAAGGTAAACTGATCATCCTTGCAGTCCCTCAAGGATGGAATAAGGATCTATGTCCAGTATTTATCTCTGGTGGAATCTCTGCAGGTGTCATGGATACCTTGTATATCAACTTTTTCCATTCTAGTGACGGATGGGTTCTGGACCTACCTCTCTCAAACCATGTTGATTTTGGAATTGTGCATAAATGTAGTTTTCACCACTTTTATGTAAAAAATTATCAACTTATAATTAATCTTTTCTGTAATAATTACCGTAATTTCCGGACTATAAGCCGCGACTTTTGTCTCACGCTTTCAGCCCTGCGGCTTATACAATGATGCAGCTTATTTATGCATTTT
>CAEFZY010051580.1:0-15369 GCA_903066815.1 Brachyrhaphis roseni
TCTGTAGAAAAAAAAAACCGGCTCCCAAATAGGATCCTAAAACGGCTCCCATTGAGGAGCCGGTTCCAATCGTTCACTTCAAAGAGCCGGCTCTTAGAGCCGGTTCGTTCGCGACCGACACATCACTACTGCCCAGTTTCAACCTGGAAACATCCGAGGGGACCCGAACGCAGCATGTGTCCCCACTTTTGATGTTCACGCGAGATTTTCCGAGAGAATAAGTTGAGGGAACATGGCGGCGCCGTCTAATTTGCTGAAGGTAGGAACCTCTATTCAATGATGTGTTCTGTCGGCTGACTGCAGCGGCTGTCCGGTCCGCGATACCGCAGCGGTTCCGCTCCGGGTTTACCGAACAGCACCGGGCCATGGCGGTGCTGTCAGGGCCGCTCCTCCGGGTTGTAGCAGCTAAACTCAGGGGCTACAGCACAGCTAGCTGTGGGGAAATAAGGCAGAAACAACGGGACCCGGTGGGGAACAGAACCTGGTTCTGAATGGGAGGTTCTGCCTCGGTGTCCTTCTGGGCTGATCTCAGTTCTGATCCGCTGTCATTCGGTAGATGTGACGGTTCTTCCAGGCCCAGCAGGAGGTCCAGGGATCAGCTGTCAGCCTCCTCATGTTGTCCCCTGATAAACTGACTCTGTCAGCTGGGCAGAGATGAGCTTTGGTCAAAACAAATCATTTAGTCTGAAGGAATCCATTCATGCAGTCCTTCATCCAGTTTAAGCAAGTTTATTTGTGTTTCAGCAGCAGAACAATTCAAGTTGTAAATGACAACAAACATTACAGGAGTAGAACAAAGACAAGGAATGGAAAGTTGTGATCCAGATTAGAATCAGTTAATATTCCAGTTGTTATGAATGAAAAGCGGCTCTGACCAGGCGGGTTTTTAGTCTACATTTAAAGGAACTCAGTGTTTCAGCTGTTTTTCCAGTTTTCTGGATGTTTGTTCCAGATTTGTGATGAGTAGAAGCTGAATGCTCTTTCTCCATGTTTGGTTCTGGTTCTGGATGCAGAGCAGAACCAGAACCTGAGAGGTCTGAAGGCTGATCCGGCAGCAGCAGATCTTTAACGTATTGTGGTGCTTAGCCATTCAGTGATTTATAAACATCAGGACTTTACAGTTTATTCTCAGACCTGTGAAGACGCTGCTGCAGTAATCAACAAGACAAACGCCTGGATGAGTTTCTGATGCTGAGACGTTAGTCCTCTGATCCTGGAAATGTTCTTCAGCTGATAGAAGACCCACTTTGGAACTGTCTCTGTGAATCTCTGAAGGTTCAGGTCAGAGGTCAGCCTGATCTCTAGTTTCTATAACTATAGAGCTATAAGTATAGATCTTTCCCGTTAGGCTCAAGGAGAACAACTTCAGTTTTGATTCTGTTTTGCTGCAGAAAACTTTGGCACCTCTGTACAATTATGGATATGAATTAAATTTTTTACCTTAAATTCATTAGCAAAAAATGTGTCTGCAAATATGATGACTTTCCGATGACTCAGGTCAAGGCAATCAATACCAAATGAAAGTCAGTGGCCTTTATCCAATCAAATTAAACTCCGTGGATCATGTGACACAAGTGAACTGGGCCTCAGCGTGTCTATTAAGAGTCTCTAAGCCTCTGCAGGTAGATGGCGCTCTAGTTGTCAGTGAAACATTTCACTCAGGTGAGGCCCAGCCCACTGGAGTCACGTGATCAAAGGAGCCTAACATGATCTGGCATTGATTGCTTTGGCCTGGGTCTCCAGAAGGTCACCACGTTTCCAGTCAACATTTGAAATGGAAGCGGTCAGGAACAGACGGATGAGGGTTTCTGGTTTAAGATGCTGCAGTTATGAATTAAAGTTTTTATTTATTAGTGAAAATGAATAACGAGAATACATCGGATACAAAGAGAAGAGCGTGCTGTAGTTTGTGCTCCTCTTCCTCTCTCTGTCTCCAGAACAAAGGCTCCCTCCAGTTTGAGGATAAATGGGACCTGATGCGCCCCATCGTCCTGAAGCTGCTGCGCCAGGAGTCCGTCACCAAGCAGCAGTGGTTCGACCTCTTCTCGTGAGTCTTCTTGTAACTCTCACAGCTTGTGTTGCTTCCTGTGGGCGCCACCTTGTGTCTCCTGGTTGTCTCTGCAGGGACGTCCATGCGGTCTGCCTGTGGGACGACAAAGGACCCGCTAAGATCCACCAGGCGCTCAAGGAGGACATCCTAGACTTCATCAAACAGGCTCAGGCAGTAAGGCGTCCTGCTCGTCTTAAACTGTTATAATCATGTTGTTGTGACAGAAAATCTGCTCTTAAGGGGCAGTATCATGAAAAATATATATATTTTTTAACTTTCCTTCATGTTATGATGTTAATCCCTCATCAACAATACAAGGAGAAATCCTCTAATCTCCATGGCAACAATTCACCTAAGCAAAATGCCTGGGTGGACATAGCCCCGCCTTAGAGCCGCATCTCCTTCAGACTAGCCAGCAGCAATTGGCAAACACCCGCTGAGCTCATTATAGGAGCTACTTCTCTGGTTAAAGGGTTAATAGAGGAGCCATGTTGGGACAATGATTCAGAAAGAGCAGGAGTTCTTAAAGAGACAGAGGCCCAATTTCAAGGCCTTAAATCAGGCAGGAAAATAAGTTTTAAGTCAAAACTATATAAAAGTAGTATTTTTATACCAACTGAAGGAAACATAGTTACTGAAATGGTGCTTTGTGCCGGTAAGACATGGTGGTGTGTTTGGTCTGGCAGCGGGTGCTGAGTCACCAGGACGACACGGCGCTCCTCAAGGCCTACATCGCGGAGTGGAGGAAGTTCTTCACTCAGTGCGACATCCTGCCCAAGCCCTTCTGCCAGCTGGAGATCACTCTGATGGGCAAGCAGGGCAGCAACAAGAAGTCCAGCGTGGAGGACAGCATCGTCCGCAAGGTGAGCCGCTGTCCGCTTCTGACCCGGCTCCGATTCCGACCCGTTCTCCTGACTCTCCCCCTCCTGACCGGCTGCAGCTCATGCTGGACACGTGGAACGAGTCCATCTTCTCCAACATCAAGAGCCGTCTGCAGGACAGCGCCATGAAGCTGGTCCACGCCGAGCGGCTGGGCGAGGCCTTCGACTCGCAGCTCGTCATCGGAGTACGGGAGTCCTACGGTGACAAACTTCAATCATCTCTGCTTCTGCTGGCTTTTCCTAAACCCACAAAACAACAAATCAAAAATAATGACTCAGTTTAGTTTTCAGATCTGCTCCACATCAACAGGAATGTATTATTCATTTTGAGGATTTTATTTTACAGTGAGTAAAGGAAACAAAAGTTCTGCTTCTCAGAAAATCAGAACCTCACATCATCAGGCCTGTCACAATAATCAATCAGCAAATAATGACACTTTTAATGCAAGAACACATTTTATATGATCAATAAACTTTAAATTCTAATGATCATTTAATACTACAACTGGAAAACATTTTAAATATCCTAAATGAAACAACAAATAAAATAAATTATGAAATGTTCAACAATAGTTCTAGTTGAGACCAAAACTCCAAACTGAAACTTTTATAATCCAGTTTTTGATAAAAAGAGAAAAACAATAAATGATACAAATGTTAATGAACTTGTTTTTATTTATCGTGCGATTAATTGATTTATTGTTTATTGTGTCTCATCTATGTTATTTAATTTATGGAAATTACTTCATTTTGAAATGAAACACCAACATTTCTACATAAATGTATTTCTGCTCCGTCTGATGAATAATTTTTAAACTTTAAATTATGTTTTGATCAGTTTTCAGGAGCCTTTTTAACAAACTCTTCTTTACTCTCCTTTGAGTCATTTCTTGGTCAGGATACTTTTTACTTTTACTGGAGTAAGAAGATGTTGAAGTAGAGTTACTACCTACACAGCTACTGGCTGATGTTGGATAAATACAGTGATGGCTTGCCATAGAGTTGTGATTATATGCCCTTATGGCTTGCCACAGTTCCAGTTGAACAGTCATAATGATTCCTTGAGCCAAACGATGTTATTACTGCATTAGTTTGGTGTGGAGTGCTTCAGGTAGCACATGCAGCCTTTACTCAGCTAAACCGACACATTTAAGAGACTCAGAGCAACAGAACCACCTGCTTAACGGGCCGACGTGATTGGTTGCTGGACTCCAGATGCTGCCAGCTGCTCTCTGACCTTTCTTCTAATCTCCTGTTGTTTGCTGATTTTTCTCCATCAGTGAACTTGTGCTCCAACCCTGAGGACAAGTTGCAGATCTACAGGGATAACTTTGAGAAAGCGTACATGGACTCCACTGAGAGGTTCTACAGAACCCAGGCGCCGTCCTACCTGCAGCAGAACGGAGTCCAGAACTACATGAAATATGTGAGTTCAACACTAATTTACACACACTCAGTTTGTTTGGGTTTTTTTCTCTCGGTCTGAAGTTAAAGCAGAACAAACTTTTCTTGTTTCAGGTCAGTTAAAGTTACCAAAATTATTTCTATTTGCCAAGTGGCAGAAAACTTACTGTTCCTTGTTTTAGGAATTTTTTTGTAACTTTCATTGAATTCAAAAGTTTTACTTCGGTCAAACCTTCATGGTTTCCTTCCACTAAGATCTGATATGTTAACTGACACATTTGAGTTAATTAGAGTCACTCATGTTTATGAAACTTAAACAAAAGTCAAAAGAAATCAGCCACGATGGCAAATAGGAATAATTTTGGTAATTCTAACTAAACTAAAACAAGAGAAGTTTTCTCTGATTAACTTCAGACACAGAGAAAAAAAGTGTGATGCCTTCATGTTTGCTGAGAGATAACATGGTTCTGGTTTCTGTCACTGGTTCGTTTTTGGTTCTGTAACTGGTTTTTTGCCCAGGGGGACTCAAAGCTGAGGGAAGAGGAGAAACGAGCGCTCCGATATCTGGAGACGAGACGCGACTGCAACTCTGTCCAAGCTGTGAGTTTTACCTCCATATCGTAGTGATAAATCATAAAACGTCATTATGAACGTTACGAAACGTTATCACTGAATATTTCCGATGTGCCGGCAGCTGATGGAGTGCTGCGTAAACGCTTTGGTGACGTCCTTCAAGGAGACCATCTTAGCCGAGTGTCCAGGCATGATCAAACGAAACGAGACCGACAGTGAGTCCAGAACCCAAACGGATCCTGGGGACGTTTTTTTATCATCATTCAACTTTATTTTTAATTCCACTGAGATTAAAAATCAGTTTTACTAGAGAATCCTGACCAATGCTGTGGTCGGGATAAGCTAAGTGTGGACCAGAAACAAAACGTCTCAGGAGGTCAAACGCTGCAACCAACCATTATATTAGTCATACATTTTTCTGGCGATTAATCGACTTTTCTAATGATTAATCGGATAAAAATTTGGCACATTCTGCAGTATTTTCATATCACCACAAAATATTAGAGATACATTAAAAGATGCAAATAAAGAAATAATTCATTTCATTTTTCAAGAAAATAAACATTTTATTGCCTAAAATACACTATCAGCCTTCCTTTAGTGAAAGCTTCATTTGTAACATGTAAAAAGCTCCGATTTGCTTATTTTCTTTTATTTCAATAATTAATAATTGAAAGCAGAGATTTATTTCTCCAGAATGTGCGCCAGCTGAAGCTAAAATATTTACTGATAAAGGTTTTTTATTTGTGTTTTTGTCCAGTTTTGCCTTAATTCTGCTCTGTTGCTCTTTTAGCAAATGATCTTTTTTCTCTGTACTACTGATCACTTGAGTAATTAATTAATTGTGATTAATCGATTCAGCTCTTGTGCAGAGTTTTGGGGGGTTTTTTAGCAGCAGAGCTTCTACAGCTTCTCTGAAACATTTGAGCTAATGCTGCGTTGACCTCTGACCCCCAGAGCTCCGCCTCATGTTCTCCCTGATGGACAAAGTTCCCAGCGGCATCGACCCGATGCTGAAGGACCTGGAGGAGCACATCATGAGCGCCGGCCTGGCCGACATGGTGGCGTCAGCCGAGACCATCACCTCAGTGAGCGACACACACAGGAAGTTTACACTGGTCTGGAAGCCTCCACCAGTTCCACCAGTTTAACCAGTTTAACCATCAGATCAGAGCAGAACCAGAAACTTCTTCCATTCTGTGAATTCACTCAAACTAAACTCGCTCTGATTTATGAGAGAATTACAATATAAGATCATCTACACAGCAAAACACAAAATGTTTCCCAAAAGTATTTTATTTGTACTTTTATTGATAATATCTCAGTGCAGACAAAACTTTCTTTAAAATTTCTTGACAGAAATTTTAGGAAAGTTTTCACTGCAAAAATAGAAACTCTTGACCTGCTCAGGTCCAGTCGGTGTTTTCCTGCAGGGAATCGTCTTCCAGGTGTGACCCGTAAAACCACCTGGATCATAAGAACCAACTGAATGTGTCGTAATTAGGAGCCAGGAGGGAAAACATGGAGGTTCTGCTTCCTTTACAGCGGAATAAATGTTTATGGTTTCAAATGTTTTCTGTTGCAGGATTCAGAGAAATACGTGGAGCAGCTGCTGACTCTGTTTAACAGCTTCAGTCGGCTGGTGAAGGAAGCCTTCCAGGACGACCCGCGCTTCCTCACCGCCAGAGACAAAGTCAGGTTCCTCTAAAAGCAAAAAAATAAAATCGTTTAAAAAAGCGGCGATGAGGTTTTCCTCTGACGCTTCCTCTCTTCCAGGCGTACAAAGCCGTGGTGAACGACGCCACCATCTTTAAGCTGGAGCTTCCCATGAAGCAGAAAGGGTGAGAGGACCTCCTGCTGCTGACACTGCGCCTGTAGGCAGCGCTGACCTCTGACCTCTGACCTGCCGCTCACAGGGTGGGGATGAAAACTCAGCCGGAGTCCAAGTGTCCAGAGCTGCTGGCCAACTACTGCGACATGCTGCTGAGGAAGACGCCGCTGAGCAAGAAGCTGACCTCAGAGGAGATCGAGGCCAAGCTCAAGGAAGTGGTGAGTCCACAAGTATTCATACCCCCCAGCCGCTCCACCTTCTGCCGCCGCTGGGGATTTAAAGAGACAGACGCTGAAAAATCACGGTGTCATTATTACAAGGTTTACTGGACGACAAAATGTCCCAGAAGTTATGAAAATATTAATATTGTTTTAAGATCATTTTTAAGTAATGGCATAAAATGAATACAGGAACACATTCACAAAGATTAATAAACTTTTGATTCTAATGAACAGTTAACACAGGAAGACTTTTTTTTTTGTTGTTGTTCCCTACAGGGGGCTTTTTGTGGGCTCTAGTGTCCCTTATATGATAGTAAGCTGACAGGAGCGGGGGGAAGACATGCAGCAAATATCGTCGGGTCCGGGAATCGAACCCGCGACGGCCGCATCGAGGACTCAAGGCCTCCAAATGTGGATCGCGCTAACCCCTACGCCACCACAGCACGCAGGAATGATTGATGATTGATCTGGCAGAAAACCGATAAAAACTGGATTTTACTGATAAAATAATATTTAAACACACAGCTGTTTGACACATGGCCTAGTCAAAGTTCAGAACTAAGTCCAAACTGCTGTTCTCCTTCCCTGGATGGATATCCAGGAAAGGAGTAAAATGTTCAAAGCTGCAGCCAGGAGAGTTTCTGCACCCAGGGGAGCTGAAACTCAGATTGTTTGGGTGGAAAATAATCGATCATGAGTCTTTATCTTCTGATCGATCCTTCAGAACCTGATCTGGGTCATGAAACGAACCGGATGTGATCCCTGAGCAGAGCTCGGTGTGCTAACGACCCGTTTCCTTTGTGTAGCTTCTGGTTCTGAAGTACGTCCAGAACAAAGACGTGTTCATGCGGTACCACAAAGCCCACCTGACCCGCCGCCTCATCCTGGACATCTCAGCCGACAGCGAGATCGAGGAGAACATGGTGGAGTGGCTCCGGGTACCACACTCAGCCTGCGGTTCTGATCAGAGCGGGTCTGCTGGTCCGGACCTGACGCTGTGATGTCATCTCTCCTGACAGGAAGTGGGGATGCCGGCGGACTACGTCAACAAGCTGGCCCGGATGTTCCAGGACATCAAGGTGTCCGAGGATCTCAACCAGTCCTTCAAGGAGATGCACAAACACAACAAGCTGGCGCTGCCAGGTAAACACAGAACCAGAACCGGGCTTTGGACCGCGGCTACGGAGAATGATACGCTCATATTGTTCCAACAAATACAAGAAAAACGTGATCAACCAAGCTGACTATATACAATAGGAATATTCAGTGAGGTAGCCTGGAGGGGGCGCTCAAACATTTCATAAACCTGCAGCCAGTTCAGATCAAAAGCTTCAAAATATATAAACTATAATGAAGAGAAAAGAAAATATTCTGCCTGTTTTAACACGGCCACAGATCAAACTGTCTGTCCCTTATATCCAGCGGTGGGCACTGCTAGCTTAAACGTTAGCTGCACTAGACCTAAAGCATAGGTCTTGTGCTTTAGGTATAGCTAACGCGCTATACCAAGAGAGTTTAGCTGAAGCTAATGCTAAAGCAACATATCAAAATAGTATTTAGCTGAAGGTAGTGCTAAAATGTTAGATTAGCTAGAGCTAAGAGCTGCGCTAACATAATGTTTAGTGGAAGTTAATGTTAAAGCATTTTACAAACACAATTTTTAGCTAGAGTTAGTGCTAAAGCGCTACACAATATGGTCCTTAGCAGAAACTAATGCTAAAGCACTAAATTCACCCTTGTTGATACCCAGTAGGTGTAACCAGAAGGACGTGAGGAGCCTCTCAAAACAATAAAGTTAATTTATGTCTGGATTTGTTTAACTGACACCGCTAGCTGTTAGCTCATGTCATTATATTTTTCTGTAGCTCCTCCCATTACATCCTGTAATGGGAGGAGCGGAAACAGAAGTGCTGTCTAGACAGACTTCCTAACTTCAAAATAAAAGCATGAATATCAACATCTAACCACTTGAGGAATACTCAAGTAATTGAACTTTTAACAGTCGATAACCAAGTGAAAGTTTACAAATCAGCTGGCGACATTAGCACTTTAGAATGTATTGGGAAAATTTTAACTAATGGGAAGCTAAGTGTGCTAAAGGTTTTCAAAGTTAGCAGAGCTAACCGACGAATTAGTGGCGCTATTAGCATAATTGTGGTAACTGGTGCTGGTGTTTTTCTGAAGCTGTTTGCCTCCTGCAGCGGACTCGGTGAACATAAAGATCCTGAACGCGGGCGCGTGGTCGCGCAGCAGCGAGAAGGTATTTGTGTCTCTGCCCACCGAGCTGGAGGACCTGATCCCGGAGGTGGAGGACTTCTACAAGAAGAACCACAGCGGCAGGAAGCTGCACTGGCACCACCTCATGTCCAACGGCATTGTGAGTGCAGCCGACCTGCAGCAGACACAGCAGAACGCTCAACCAACTAACCCTCAACCTGCCTCACGCCTTCAGATCACCTTCAAGAACGAAGTGGGCCAGTACGACCTGGAGGTCACGACCTTTCAGCTAGCCGTGCTGTTCGCCTGGAACCAGCGGCCCAGAGAACGCATCAGCTTCGAGAACCTGAAGCTGGCCACGGAGCTGCCCGACGCCGAGCTGCGACGGACGCTCTGGGTAAAGAGCCGTAAAGTTCTGTGGGGTGCTGGGTTTGGATTGGTTGACTCGGTTCTGGTCTGATCCGTGTCTTCCAGTCACTGGTGGCGTTCCCCAAGCTGAAGCGCCAGGTTCTGCTGTACGACCCGGCTGTGTCCTCGCCCAAAGACTTCGCAGAGGGAACGCTGTTCTCCGTCAACCAGGAGTTTTCTCTCATGTAAGGAAGCGGAAGGGCGGGGCGGGGCGGGGCGGGGCGGGGCGGGGCGGAGGGGCAAGGTGGAGGGGCGGCTCAGGGCGGCACCCGGCACGGGACTCGCAATATGTCACACAAGATGCTCAGACAGGAGCAGAGAAATGTTCAGGAGATTCCGACATTAAAAACGGAGTGTAGTTATTACTAGACAACACAAACCAAACAGAGTTAGTTTGATGCAAGTCGGAAACTTACAGTGTCGTAGAAAAGTGAATATAGTTTGATTCAAATTAAAACGTAAACTACATAAATATATATTTTAATGATTCTGGTTTACAGGTAACACAACCTGAACCTTAAAGCCTAGGAGAATCACATCATATTGATAAGGAAAGGACTTTTGGAAAGGAAAGTTAAGTGGAAGGAAAAACTCAACAGGCAACAGTCAGAATAATACATATCCTTGTGTGTAGAATGAATCAACAGACCCAATGAAAAGTATTCACCCCCCTGGATATTTTACCTTCAGTTACATACCTTTAAAAAAAACAGCTGTGATCAACAAAAAAAAAAGTAAAACCTTTAATGTCACTTTAAAGGGAGCAAATATGCTTGCATATTTTTATTTAATTGTCATTTATAAAAATCAGTTTTCATGTATTAAGTGTTTTTGTAAAAAAAAAAAAACTTCAAATTTTGCTGCTCTGGATTAATTTCTAAAAGCCATAAAAACGGTAAAACTTTGCAGGGAGTGAATACTTTTCATTGATACACAGGGATATGTACTTTTAATGATTCTGGCTGTTGCTTGTGGATTTTTCTCCTACCGCAGTTTTTCCTTCCACTCAACTCTCCATTGAAATAATAATTAGTTATAGATTTGACGTGATACTGTGAGGACTTAAGGTTTGTTTTCTGTTTTCTGTGAATCATCAAAATGAACAGAAATAAAGACATTAAATGTGTCGTGGTGCATTTAGTGACTCTACTTGAGTACAGCGGTTCAGATCCACAGATCTTCAGCTACACGTTCTCCCTGAACAGAACAGCTTCATGTGCGCTCAGACTTCTACAGTGACTTTTTTGATTTTTGATGTTTCCAGAAAAAACTCAAAGGTCCAGAAGAGAGGAAAGATCAACCTGATTGGTCGGCTGCAGCTCACCACCGAGCGAATGAGAGAGGAGGAGAACGAAGGCATCGTCCAGCTCCGGATCCTCAGGACTCAGGTAAGAAGGACCAGCATGAAGGCACATGTGGACTTCAGCGCAGGGCATTCTGGGTAAACACAACCAAAACTAGCGTGTTAGCCTAGCGCTAGCAGGAGAAATGGCTCGTGGTCTTTAGCCAAAGATTAAAGAGAAATCCTCCAACCACTGAAGTCTGATGCCCCCATTTTAGTTTCTGTTTGGTGAAGAAGGAAGTTGTGCTCAGTGTCTCCAGAGGTTTTCATGTCGTTTCCTTCGGTGGTTCTTGGTGCAGCGCCCCCACAGGCCAGGAGGGGAACAGGTTGCTCAAAGGGTTTGGTTGGTTTGACTCAGAGCAGAGAGGAGAACCACAGCAGCTGGAGATGGAACAGATGATGAAGTTTTGGTTCCCAATCAAACTGAGTCTATCGGGAGGGAAAACAGTCTGAATTTGATCTTGCTGTGCTTCGACTCAAAATGCTTCTTTAAATTTGACATGATGTTATTGTATCTAGCTGAGACTCGCAGCACAAAGTCTATCGAGAACCTTAATGTTTTCAGTTTCAAAATGTAAACATTAAAAGGTTGTTTACCTTGAGTTGCTGAATTAATGCGACTTAAATGTGATGTTGCAAATGACAAACATGTCGTTTATCAAAGTAAAAGGAGAAAAAAATGACTTTAATGAGTAACTTTAATCTGATAACACAGTAGAGTTATCAGATTAACTCCTCTCCTCCTCTTCCCGTCCTCCTCCTGCAGGAGGCCATCATCCAGATCATGAAGATGCGGAAGCGCATCAACAACGCCCAACTGCAGACGGAGCTGGTGGAGATCCTCAAGAACATGTTTTTACCACAGAAGAAGATGATCAAGGAGCAGATCGAGTGGCTGATAGACCACAAGTACATAAAGCGGGACGAGACGGACATAAACACCTTCATCTACATGGCGTAGCGCCGTCGGGGCTGAGCTTCCACTGGGCCGGGCTCTGATGGACTCCAGAACATTTCCAGGACTCCCAGACTGCTGAACAGAACTTTGTTTGTTTACTGCAAGAGGCTGAGTTCAGTCGAGACGAAACAAACTTCCTGCCTTAAACCTGTACACAGAAAAACAGCAGCAGAAGAAGAAGCTGCGTCTCTGATGCCGGGTCACCACAGGTTCTACAGAACCACGACTGCGACCACACTCCTGGTCCGGGTTTGAGGAAGCTGCAGAACCTCTGCAGTCCGACCCAAATCCAGACTACTTGAACTGAAGCGCTGCCATGTTTTCCTCAGAAGCGATGCTGCTACGTGAGCCGGTTGCTCTGGTTCCACACGGTTCTGATCCGACACGATTGGAACCGCTGCATTCTGGGTCATCCTCAGAGAAACACTTCAAAGGTCAGAGAGGTGCTGGACCCAAACAAAGGGCTGACTCCGCCCACACCGGGCCACTGGCTCCGCCCACATCTGGGTTCTGCGCTGCAAAAAATCAGATTTTTTCAAATTATTCCTAATTTTCGTGTTTTTCCTCCACTTTTAGAGACTGAAATGTCTCACTGAATCAGAAAAACACCAAAATAAAAACATAATTCCTTAAATTCAATTCAGAACTCAAACTGAACACACTCTGATATCATTCAAGCCTTTATTTCTGCTAGTTTTCATGATTTCTCAGATAATTACAAAATAACATCTGACCTTTAATCTTCAAAAGCACAAAATCTTACCAGAAAGTATTTATTATGATAATATCTCAGTATATCTGAAATAAGATAAAAGTAACTTTTTGCAACATAGCAGCTTATTTTAAGTCAACAATTCTTTAATATTGTTGAATATTTCTTGTTCCACAGGCAAATTATTTCACTTAAATCGTGAGGAAAATGTCTTATTTATTGAAAACAATCTCCTATATCTTGCTACAAAGGTACTTTTGTGTTATTCTTTTTATTTCAAGTGTAATGACATATTTGCTTTTGGAAATTGACAAAAATGCTTTTTACAGTGTAGAACTTAATGCAGAACATTATTCCTACTGAGCGGGTGTAGACTGTCTGCTCTGGGCTCCGTTTGAATTCCTTTAATGAAAGCGGTGATAAACGGACACGGTTCTGGTCTTCAGTGAACTGGGTTTCATGGTGCGTTCCAGTTGCGCTCAGAAGTCCGTTCAAAGATGGCCGCATGCATATAGAAAGCAGTGACAGCTGCAGAAATAACCCATTTATTTTCTTTCTATGTTGCTTTTGGCATCTAATTAAAGCAGCTGCTTTTCTGGACAAACTTTTAGAAAACAGGTCTTGAGTTTTTCATAGTGGCAGCCATTTTGAAATGACCTCTGAGTATCTGAGACCCAGTTCCAACTTTAGCAGTTCTGTTGTCGAGTTTCAGTTGAAACTGAAAAATCCAGACTTCCCAGAACAAACTGAACGCACCGTAACTTGAATAGCCCATATAGAATCAAATTAACAATCAATAATGCTGTTAAAAGTACAAAATCATGATTTAATCATTCTGAATTAATTTAGATGAAATCAGTCTACATTTGTCTGGTGCTTTTATGTTTTTCGTTTCGCATCAGAATCATCTGTGGGCGAAACGGGTTTGACCCGATTGGGTCCGGACTGGTCCAGAGCGAAGAGGACTTAGAGTTTAAACAGAGGCTGACCCCGGGTACCCTCAGTACCCGGGGTCAGAGGGCGGAGCCAGAGAGGGCGGAGTCGGTCTCCAGGAGGCTGAGGTCAGTATTACAGAACCGAGCCAACGTATCAGGAGCAGGGGGCGGGGCCAGATGTGAATAATGGAATAAATAAATAAACAGCACCTTATTATGAGATATTGTACAGGTGTGTCTTTGATCGTGGCTCAGAGAGCTCAGGTTGGTTCATGTTTCATTTATTTATTTATTCTCTGTTTAGTTTCTCTTCACCTTTGAAAATGATCAAATAAGCTGTTTTAGAATCAACCCAATAAAAGCTTTGCTTACAAAAAAATGCATCTTGGGTCCAGTGCTTCAAAAACAAGATATTTGACATAAAATGGTGCAATATTTCTGATTTCCAATTTTTGTTTTTGTCTTAGAACATTTATTTAAATTTAAGACAATACACATAAACACAAAATACAGTTTTCAAATGATGTTTATTATGAAGTTAGAAAAAGTCAGTGTGGATATTTCATCCTGTTCCTGCCTCCAAGTTCTCATCTTCTTCAGTTTTGCTCCTTGTTCTAAACATCATCCATCAATAACTGTAAGATGGACTTGATTTGGTTTGAGACATTAAAACCAAATTATTAATCTGAAAACAGGAGCCGTTCCTCACCTTCAGTCTCCTGTTCTAGAACAGACTTTGCTCTTCAGGGCAGCGGCCATCTTTGCCAGGGCAATGTGGACGTTCTCCTCAGGATGGACAGCAGAGATCTCTCTGTCTGAGTCCACCTGGTTCATGGAAACAGAGGAGAGGAGAAGAAACAGCAGGAAAGCCAGGGCCACCTTCATCCTCATGATGAACATCCAGAACTGTGTCGCCTGCAAACCTGATGGAGATTTAAATGCTGCAGCTGCAGTGAAAAAGAGGCGGGTCAGAGGTCAGGAGGAGGTCACTTCCTATGACTCACAGACTTTAGTTCATCTTATAACTGTTGGAGGAAACATTCATGCAAAAAGTAAAAGTGGCGTAAGAGCATGATGCTTCCATCTCCATGCATGTGTGATGCGTTCAGGTAATGCTCAGTATTTCTGCTCCTTGATGCCACAGCATTTGATGAACTTTCTCTCTAACTTGTCCTATTGGTCTCCACTGTTCATATGTTTTCTCTTTCTGGTTCAGAATCTAAACATAAACACAGGGAGCGGTCTGTGGTTCTGCACAGTCAAAAAAAATCCATAAAATTTATGGTAAAAACTGTAAAATACCAACAGCTACAGACTGTAACATCCAAAGCATTATGTAGACGTAGAAAATAAAGGGAGTTACCATCACTCAAGGAATATAAATTTCTCATTTATGAAATGTAGAAAACAAAACAAAAAAATCTTAGAAATTGTAAAATTTATAGAAAAATACTGTAACATTACCAGAAATAATTACCCGACAATTAATGGTACTATTTGGCCAAAATTACAAATTTTGCTGATATTTATATCTACAATGTAAAACCATAAACCGGACTGCAAAAATAGTTTTTACTGAGAATAGACTGCTGGTATGACATTTTGGAAGAGCCTCCACTGCTCTAAAGTCCAGTTTTAAACCACTGCATCCATCCATCCATTCTTCTTCTTCTGCTTATCCGGGGTTGGGTCGTGGGGAGGCCCAGACTTTCCTCTCCCCAGCCACTTCCTCCAGCTCCTCCGGGGGAATCCCAAGGCGCTCCCAGGCCAGCCGGGAGACATAGTCCCTCCAGCGTGTCCTGGGTCTTCCCCGGGGCCTCCTCCCGGTGGGACGTGC
>CAEFZY010051586.1:0-36001 GCA_903066815.1 Brachyrhaphis roseni
ACAATGTCAATAGTCATGAAAATAAAGGAAACTCATTGAATGAGAAGGTGTGTCCAAACTTTTGGTCTGTACTGTATGTATTTTAGACAGAAAGCATGAGGCCAAAAAAGTGAAGCTTTTAGGAGTGAATTATTCAACTCGAACCCCATAAAAGTTGGGTGGGCTTTCATTGATTTTTTTTTTTTTATCACCTGAAACAATGACTGATGTGATATGACGATTTTAGGTTCATTCCTGCAAGAAAACAAACATGGTCATTTGGTGATACATTTTTTCCCGACAGACAGAGAGGATGTTATAAAAAAAAAAAAAAAAAGGTGTCAGACTAGAAAAGTGCAGACTATTAGCTGAACCCAGACTTTCCTTGCCCCACAAACGATGTCCTAGAGAGGGAAATGGGAGGTTTTTATGGTTTCTTGCTACACTCATTAGATGCAGCCCATAAGAACTTCAAACAGCATTCCCTTTGATTAATCTGACCAAACTTCTGACACATTTCCACTTACTTTTGCTGCACATACCATACATAAAGCATTTCCATTTCATCTTATCATTTGACAGATAAGCTAAAATGAATTTAACTTTAACTTCAAGAAGAGTTTATTCCTAATTTGGGAGTTGGATTATGCAGTCAAATCATGAAAATATTAAATTCTAGAATGTTGTCTGCTTGTTTTTGGCCACGCTGCCTTTGACATCGGCCTTATCTATAATCTGCACGTTGTATAAGCATACCTTGACCATAAAACTTTCAAGTTAGTTCAATAGATTGCAACACAAAACAGGACAGATAAGATAAGTAAATGAGCATGAGCACAGAATGAACTTAACCCAACATACACCCAACGCTCTGAGCAGCAGCTGTCGTCTGAGTTTTTTATTTGTTGTTCTTTTTTTATATTATTATTAATTGGACAGTATGCTCAAAAAGTAGTCACCCCCACACAGATCTCTTCTGTTTTTGCTAATTACCGTAAATTAACAATTAAATGTTTCAGATCATCAAACAATTCTTATATTACACAAGCAAATGCAAAAAACTATTTTTCAAATTATTGTTGTATTTATTTAAAACAGTAATTGCTCTTCTTGTTAAATCTCTAATTGTTATGAAACACATTTTTTGAGAAGTTTAGTTCAGTTTCTCTACCCACAGCCAAGCCAGATTGTCAGACTTTTAGAGCTACTCACAGAATTCACAAACTGGCAACATTTAACACTGGCAACAAAATATCTCAAAAACCAACACATCATGCCCCTATCTAAAAAAAATAATAATAATAATCAAGAATAGAGGACAGTTTCTGGAAATAGTTACTTTATATGTTGATGGCAGAGGAACAACTTATCATTACAGGAAAACTCTTTATCCATTGTCAACAGTGGCTACTAGTCTGAGCTTTGCTGTAGGGAAGAAGCAAGGGAGCAGTCAGAAAGCAAGGGAGAGGAGCAGCACATACATAAGCATGATTGACAGCACTAAACCCTCCTCCTTGCTCTCATTGGTTGTTTCTGATGGAGTTGTGTATTTCTGCAGCTAGAACTAGGAGAAAGCAGATGAGATAGATTTTTTTTTTTTTGTCAGATTATCTGTCTCACACTATGCTTTCACGAGATAGTGACAGTTTTAACAAATATGTAAGAATATTTGTTAAAACTGTATCTTTGCTAATGTTCAAGATTCCACATTAGTAAAGAGACTTCTTAAAATAACCACAGGCTATTTCATTTACCAAAATGAAACAGATTCCTAAAATATGTAAAAAAAATATTATGTAGATTGATAAAATCAACATAATCTTATGTGGTCACCCTGTTTCATCTGACATAAAGCGAAGAGAACATTTAATAAAATGACATTATTTTCTTCCCCAGAAATAAATGATTCAGGGTTGTTCATCATAAATGCTTGGAACACTTAACTTTTCTTTTTTTTTTTTTTTTTTTTTTTACACAGGTTGTTCCCTTAATAAATCAAGTCATTTGAAAACAGCTTTTTTATTTAGTCAGATTAAGTTTGATTAAAATATGTTTGATCTGAAACATGTAGAGTAGCGTAAGTGACCTGTAAGGGTCAGTAACTCTTTTTACAGGACTTACATTTTTTTAAATGAATGCATTCACCTCTCTTTTTCTCTCTTTTTTTAGACCACAATTTCACAAGAGAACAACTAGACGTCACGTAAAAGGCCTCCAACAGATGAAGACATTTTCATTTAGAATGACAGCTGCATGAAATTAATTCAAAGGAAAAACTAGAAAAAGGTGGACCCATGGCCATGCTTCCCATTTGAAAATCAGGAGTGGACCAGTTCAAAATGGACAATCCGCTAATTGGAAATGCTTTATCGCTGCCCAGTGTGAACTTGGCAAATACTGATGAGCACAGGACGAGTGCATGAATAGGCTTGGTCATGAATTGAATCTGTCTTTTGTTTGCTTGGCCTGAAGAGAGCCTTTTTCCTACAATAACAACATTCCTGTCTGTCCACTACCTGTGTAACCACACTTTTGTAAAGTTGACTCGTAGTGAATCATTTGCTCTTCAATGTTTTTAAAAAGAGGAAATATTGCTGTTTTAGAAATTCTCTTTTGTTTCCACAAAGAGGCAAAAAAAAGGCATCTGTTTTGTAATGAACAGCTTCGTTCTCAATCACTCTTTTAGAGCTGTAGTCACTGCTGATTCATGCCACTCAAAATTGTCTTAAATCTGTAGAAAGTTGAGGATTGTGACCTGTACAGTTTACCTGCAAAAAGTTTGTTCTGTTTGCGTTGGGAATAAGAAATGTAAAGCTTTAGAGTTTTGTTGTTTTTAAACATGTGATGCTTGTAATTTATTTGCAGAGTATCCTGTACTCTGAAAGAGTTTTTAAATCGGCAAGCTTTTAAATGTGTTCATGCCAATAGAGCAATGTGGAAAAACTATTATTTTGTATTATTAGAAGATAAAATGTTTATCTAAAAACTCAGGATTTTTATTTTTCCTGTATTTCTATAGTGTGTAATCTTTCACAGCGCCGGCTATTGCATACTTCCATCACTGTAGAAGAATAAAGACTATCTCATTTTCCCACATCTTCAGTCTGTCTTTATTTTTAAGCAGTGTATCAAACTGCTAAACAATAAGAACATGCAGTTCTGCAAGCACAAGCAATAAAGATGGCACCACCATTAAATAAAACACTTTTCTCAAAATGCTCATGCTAACAAGACCTTAACTGTGAACTTTAATATCACAGTTTATAAACAGATGATGTGTATAGCTCTAACTTTGGCATACAAACTTTTGAACACCCTCATCAATCTGTAGTTTAGTTTGAGGGGAATTATTGATCGACCGTTACCTTGACCAATAAAGAGATGGCATGAGACTGCCTAGATAACTGTATTTGAATAACAGACTGCAGTGTCTGCAGACAGGTAAAATCACACCGGTCAGAATATAAGGTGACTGTGTCATACTGTGAATGTATTAGCAACTGAATTACAAAGATAAAATGCTACCATGAAGTGCCTATGTGCTCAGATTCATTTTTTCATGTAGCTGTGTCATTGTGTTGGTTATATCTGGTTACATTAGTTCTGTCAGCGAGTGTTTTTTCACACTGCATTTCAGAGCCTCTGTATGATTCAAAAACGTCTTCATCCTTTATATTCAATAGGATTTTATTGGGTTCTATTGTTCACTAAGGAATGACTGCCACTTCACTGTTGGGTTGCACCTCAACCCACTGCAGTTTTTGTGATTATTAAGAAAACTTTTAGTTTGTTTCTGGATGGATATTTGACTTTTTTGTGGCACAATTAAATTAACTGGCTATGGCACCAGTCCTTGATCATTTCATTATGGTTGCAGTCAGGATTTTGAAAGCCTTTCTAGAAGCTTAATCTCAGCTTGTTTTATATTTGATGTGTGTTTGGGATCACTGTAAAGTTTGAACATCAAGTTCCTCCATAGGGAGCTGCCAGGAGGCATCCAGGTCAGACACCTGAACCATCTCACTTTGAATAACTATATTCAAGCTGCTGAAATATTCTTCCCCTGGATGATGGAGCTTTTCAACATATCTAAGGTTTAGTTCAGTCACCCTACGGAGGAAGCTCAAAGCCCATCTCCATGGGAGAGGCTTTAACAGGTTCTGAACCTGTAAATTTTGGTAACCAGTTAGTGCCACAAATCACCACTTTTACCACATGTCTGTTTAAAAATTCACAAAAAAAATTATGATATATGACTTAGGCTGGCATAAACCCTGTCAAAATCCAGCTTTTTCACAGTGCTTTGTAAGACTTACTGAACTGGGAAGATTTGGCCATTTATTCAGATCATCGAATGCTGTCACACAACACTGAGCGCCATCATGTGATTTGTGGCATTTATGGCTTGCTATAACAGCAGCATCACCGCGTTCCTCCCACACCTGAGTTTTTTCTTCCGCAGCCACAGAAGCCTTGGTTTGTTTTGTCACCTCATACCTCTCATCTGTTTCAGGAGTCCTCAAAGACAACAAAACTTGAGACCATTTGATCACTGCTGACAGAGAGGAGGCAACACTCTTTAGTCATTGGAGTTTTCAAACCTCTCCACCATATTACAATAATTCAGTGATGTGCACCATATTCTTCTTCAAATTCATTAAAAAAATGTCTCATTTAATCATTGTGCCCTGGAAAAGAACCATTTAGATATGAGCCTAAAAATAATGACATTTACACACCAGATGAGAGTATGTGAACTTTTGACCTGAGCTGTAGATCAATTAGCTATCAGAGAATTCTTTTCTTTTATTACTCTAATGTGCAGCATCTCTTTGTGCCTTTTCTCTAACTGTCAGTTTGTTTATAAGCTTATAGAAAGTCAAGCAAAAATCAAATATTTGGTTAAACATAAGTGCTATTTCTGCAACATTTCACAACATCACCAAGAGGTAATTTTGCTCAGATCTTTCTTTGTACCAGGTCAACCGTGGTGTGGACTACAGCCAGAGTTATGCAACTCTTAAGTGACAGTCTTGATTGCTCAGGCATGTCCCCAAGCCAGACTGAATACAGTCTTATCCACAGGACCCTTATCTTCATCTGACGACACAATTTGATGTTTAACTAGTTGATTTATTGACCACGTGTGGCTTTTCAAAAGATTAATACATCAATAAAACAACAGTAAAGTGTCGACATAGGTTGGTGACGAGTCACTATTAGCAAAGTTA
Source organism: Brachyrhaphis roseni (assembly GCA_903066815.1). Lineage (NCBI taxonomy): Eukaryota > Metazoa > Chordata > Actinopteri > Cyprinodontiformes > Poeciliidae > Brachyrhaphis > Brachyrhaphis roseni. The sequence continues at coordinate 5,211 of CAEFZY010051586.1, forward strand.
TGCTGAGCTGCTGGTATAAAATCAAGCTTTAATATTTTACAGATGCAATTGATAACAGATATTTGTTTACATGTTGAAGACAGATTACTCTTTTTCTCCCCATTTGACTTTAGAAAGGACTAAACTTTTTTTTTCAGTCGGGATTAACACAATTATTTCTATTTGCTAAATGCGAAAGACATGTTTTATTTTTCTTTCTTCAAATTCAGAATCCTACTCACATTTTGGTAGTATTTGACAAAATTGCTTTTTAAACTGTATCTTGTGGTACGTATGACAATAGTTTTGGGTATGCCTCTGAAACTTTCTTTTCTGGTATTGTGGCACACTTCTGATGTAATCAAGTCAGTTTTTTCATAAATTACTCTGAGAGCTCAGGTTTCTATCATGCTTACTCCAAAACATTGACTTTGTTGTCCTGAAGCAATGTCTTTCTGATTTGGTGGTATACATTATTATTATCGTTACATTATTATTGACCAATTGGAAGATGAATTTCTGCCCATGTTTTAGCTTTTTGTTTGATGTCTTGAGAAGTTGTTAAATATCCACCAAAGTCTATTCGTCATGATGACATCTATTTACTGAATAGATGTCATCTATTCAGTAAATAGATACATATATCATTTATGATAGTAACTACTGTACTTCACATCATTACACATAATAATGATCATTATGACCAAACACTTCCATTTTAGGTACACAAGACCCCAGAAAATGTCTCCAACATTTAAGGTGTTGATTCCTGAATATAGCTTGAATTGTCACTCATTATCATGCTGATGACTATTCAAAGTATTTTCTTTCTCTCTCTTCTTCCTCTACTAAAATCTAAAATATATATAAATAACTAGTCGATACACCATAAAGATTATGGTTTTAGAATAACCACTATTGTGAAAAAAAAAACTAAATAAATTTTGAAATGACATTTAATGATAATTATTGAGTACCGGTAAACAAAAGTTTGTGGCTGAATTGTGGCTGGTATGACATGATTACTTAATAAAAATATTACATTACTGTTCAGCGATAAAGCACCTTAAATACCTGCAGTATCAAATATGATACACATATTTTAACACGATTTAAATGAAATAATAAAAACATTTCTAAGTAATTGTGCATTATTTCAAAACATAAAACATTACTTTAAAAAAGCGAATAACAATGTATATATTATTTTTACTGTAAGTTGTCTAAAATTGGCAAAGACTTTTCTGGAAAACGCGTATGACCAATCTCATGCGAGACGACATTTTGAAAAACGAAAAAAACAAAACGCTTTCTCTGCCTGCAGTGCAATGTTAATCCAGTAGATGGCAGAGTACAAGTCTCAAATTGTATACAATAGGTTTTTGGGTAAATATTGATTATCATTTAAAAAATAGAGACCACAAAAACTTATGTATCATTTATGATACAAATAGCGATAATTTTACACCAACAAATGGGGCAATATAATCATTATAATTTTACTATTTATCTTATTTCAAGTGAAGATTAAGGAAAATATCCTTAAGCTATAAAATAAATAATATTTTATTACTATAGCAAAATCCTTAATTGAAAACTAAATATTTAAAAATGGAAGATGCATGTGAAAATAAACTGTGAATATATTTTAACAATATGACATCACAGTTATTGTCAACCCCATTAATTTCTATAAAATAAATGTAACTAAAGCATTTTTAATTTCTTGAAGGGACAGTATTATGTAAAATTGACTTTTTAAAATTGATTCTTTCCTCATCAAAAACAAACCTGCAGTGTTGCCTTTTTACATGCATGTTTGAGGAATCCTAGAATCTCCCGTGGCGACCATTCAGCTGTGCAAAATGCCTGGGGGTACCGAGGGCCACCATCAAGAACGAAGCTATTCCTCAGAGCTGCAGTTTCCGAGCTTCCAAACTTCGACCTCACTCAGCTCCTTCAGACTAGCAAGCAGCATTTAGCAAACGCCTGAGCATCTGCTACTTCTCAGTGCAATGCTGGTAAAAACATTGTCAAAGGATTAATAGAGAAGCAATGTTGTGATAATTTCCTGAAGGCAGAGTTTCAGAAAGAGCAGGACTTTCTTAAAGGGTCAATGGCCAAATTTCAAGGCACTGTACTACAAAGTCAAATTTATTTTAAGTTGTATTTGATAAATATAGCGTTTTTCTATGCGTAACTGAAGGTGACATAGTGATTGTGTTATAAATTAATTTTTATGTGGCTAAAATACACCCAATACTGCCCCTTTAAATGTTTGATAAAGCAGATTTTTCTGGCTTCATCTACCTTCAACTGGTAAACTGCAGTAGAGCTTCATAAAAGTCATCATTACAAAGCAGAATTTTTTTTTTTTTGCTTTCACATTCAGCCAGCCATGGCGGGCTCAGGTCCAGATGGCAAGCTGTTGCATAATTTAGGAGTACTCCCTGAAACTCTTAAGGCACGTGGGGTATATTTCTCTGTTGTGATGGTATTTAATTTTTTTCCAATAAAGTGTAAAATCCAGCTTGTGTGTTTTGGAAGTCCACAGACATAAGAGATTTTCCAAACCACCATACAAATAAGTACTGATTATAAAGACTATTATTAATCTCCTTTTAATTCTGGAGATTTATCCACTTTTTTCCCTTGACATAATCCTAGCAGCTATAATGTTCCCAACAATGAACAAACGTTTTATGCATCAAGTACCTACTTCGTACTTTATGGACAAAGAACAGGATCCAGGGGAACTGCTTGTCCTTGCCAGTGGCTCAGCACAGTGTCAAGTTCTAACAGTTTTACTGAATGACTTTGCATTTCTGATGCAGGACAGACCTGTTCTTTTTAACAGTCACAATGACAAAAGCCTGTAGCATTAAACACCACAATGCACATCAGTGACATTTAATTAGACCTCTTTAAGATACAAAATCCCAGTATTATTCTCTAATATTAGACTTCTGCATATGCCTGAAGAAGCATTATGCTGTTCTAAGACCACAATAGTTTAAACTAAACTAATCACAGAATCACAGATTAAACTGGAAAAAAAAATTCTAAAATTTTTCTTTGTCTTTTCCATGAAGACAGGTTTGCATATTTCATCACACAATTCACTCTTTGAGAGCACTGACACCTTCATAGCTTAGTAAAACACATGAAGATGCTTAAAAAGCTTGTGAAGTCAGTTTCACAAGCATTAGGGCTAGTGTGCAAATTATGCTCTACTCTAGGTTTTTCTGTCACATAAAATCCAGATTTCAAACATTTGAGTTTGAGCCTGTAATGGGACCAGGGACGTGCAGGGAGGTGCAATGTTGGTGAGGCACTTACTTAATCATAATCAGATACACAAAGGTAGACCACCTGCATGTTATTGTTTACATAACGAAATCTCGCGCGTGCGGACAACACTCCATAGCCACGCTGCCGCGGTAGAATAATTCTGTTAACTCAATAAAACTTGGAAATTTAGGTATTATTAATTTCCTGCTATGCTTCACAGCAAAGGAAAAACCGTTGAAGTACAACTCAAAACCACGTCTTTCTCCCTTTCTGCATTGGCCAGACTACACGCAGACTCATTCCCATAGCAACTGGCAACAACGCCCCTAAAAAAAAACACTGAAATATTTCCCACACAAAGAGCAGAACATTCAGTCTGTTGCAGCAGTATGGTTTTAGGCTTAATGTTTATTTTTGCGATTATTAATAAGTGATAGCTGTGGTACGAGGAGAAAACTATAAATATATCGCTGCACTTTACTGTATGGCTAGCTCGCTGTTACTGTCTCTTACTCTGCAGTTATGGAGTCACAATGTCTGGGATCATGAGCGCCCCCTGCCATGAGGCAGGAGAACTGCCTGCCTCACCTCGAACTTGTTCTCTCTGCCGTTTATGATCGCTTCTCAGCACACGAAACACGTTACATCCACTGTTGGTGACAATGGCAGTTAGCGAGAGGTTGATCAAGGTGAAGCTCAGCTCGCTGCTGCCTCACCAGCTTCGCTTCCGAGCATTTGAATGGAATAATGCGAAAATTCAGCGATTTTGAAGAAAAAATAACCAGAATTGGTTAAGCTAAATAAAAAATAAATACTTTGCAGTACAAACTACAGGGTGAAAATAGCTATATAAAATATTTTGTCATATTTCTCCATTATGACAGGTGAGGCTCTGCCTCACTTGCCTCCCCTGACCACACCTCACTGAATGGGACATATTGTGGACCTCCTAAAAAGTATAAATATGCAATGAATCTGCCACTATAAGCTGCAAAACAAACAGAAAACAGCTTGGAAGATCTAAATCAGCCTTTTCATTATTTGACCTGAACAGTCACCAGGAAAATGCTTGCTTTCATGACTGTAGTTTTGTTTTTTATTTGAGGTCTCTGAGATTCAAATGAAAACATTCCAAGAGTTTGATTTTTGATCCAGTTCTCTATTGCTTAAGTCTTTCTATCCATGGAAAAACCCCATTGCAGAATAACTGCAGCATGCTGACCTTGATAGATATCATTCCTGGTCCCTAAACAAAGTTTAGTAGCGACAAAGGTTTGTTTAAATATTTAGTGTGACGTTATATGTTGAAACACATCTGCCTTGTTCTTACTGTTGTTTTTGGTGGAAATTTCCTTTCCATCTTAGTTGTGTTATTGCTGCTTACAGCTGCATAGAGTCTCCATCTGTGGGGGCACTCCAGGTAGACACTATAAAGCATGATTATTTTATTGTTTTCCTACTGTAACTCGTGATGTAGTCTCGACGATGCAGAGACTGAAAGTACAAAGTAGACATTTGTACTGATAGTAACAATGAGCCAGTGTTGTAGAAGCTTCTATAAGATCATAACAAGCGGAAGAGCTTTGATAATTTGCCTTATCAAAGTGGCCTCAGTACATTGATAGTGGAACTGTCATCCAATCAGCAAATTGTTCAAAAGCTGAAGCACTGGCATGTTTTCTTTTTTATTATTACACATAATAAAAGTCTTGTGGTGCACTTTTGGATTTTAATAACATTAAACTCAATAAACTCTCACCTTCAAGCAAAACTGGATAAACAAAATAATGCCAGTACTTGTGTCCTTAATGTTTCATTTTCACTCAGTCAAAGTTTATAATAGGGTTTTTTTTATATATAATTTTTTTTAACGTTTTCATCTGAAATCCAACATGACAAACTTTATTTGTGAGAAATATAATCTGGGATCAAAACAAGATTTAAAGTTTACAGACCACAGTCTTGCAATCATGCAGAATTTATCTAATATTCTGAAGTGTATATATGGAAGATGTAGCGTTTAACCCTCAAACTATAAAGACAAATCAGGGAAGGTCAATGATAGAAACCTAAATTTCTCATTTTCCTCATAAATGATTTCATGTGTGAACAACTGATTTTAGCTCACAGCTAACAAACTTAGAGGACAACCAGCTTTAACCTTTAAAATGAAAGAGCCTCAGAACAAGTTTCAACTTTGCACCGCAATATGCTTTCAGATCATGAGCACTAAGTTGGTTATGTTGCATAAACAACCAAGTATTTATGCAGTGCCTAATTAAAGGTCAGCTAATAAAATTAGCAGTATTGGCTGCATATTATGTCTGTGATTTGAAACAACCTATATTGTATATTTACAAAAGTAATGCAAACAATAGCTTTTTATTTCTAAGAGAGAAAAATAACTTTTGTTGAAACAATGACAATTGTGAACTCTCATCAAAAGCTTTATTGTGAGTGTAATTTATTATTCATTTCTTTTAAACATTCTCCTGTTTTGTCACATTACAAGAAAAACTTTATTTTCTTGTGATTTTATTTATTAGACCAACATGAAGTAGGCTAATACATAATTTTCAAAACTTTTCAGAATTACAACTGCAAGGCAACAACTGCACCACCATCCTGCACTAATCAGATCCATAAAGACCCAAACAATCTATCTTGAGGACAGAAGTTGGAGGAAAAAGCTGGTTAGCAGAGCTGTTTGTGCTCTTTGTTTCTTGTGCAGGAATTATTTTTCTGGACTCTACTTGTGTTGTGCGGTCACAGCAATGAATCATGCTTGGTCCAAAAGAACACTACGTTCGACTCTACCCAACAACATCTGTGCTGTTTTTCTCTAAAATGCCAGATATTTAACAAGGAAATTTGGACCTTTTTGAGCGTTTTAAGGAGCCATGGTGGATGTGTCCTCATGATACAGACACAAAACGTAATCAAACACAAGCTTAACAATCTGTTAGAAGGAAGAAACTAGCAGCATCAATATTTTAATATTTAGTTTTCGTTCGGCTCATAGTATTGGTCACATAAAAGGACAACCTCTTGCATTATCAAAACAGTTTTTGTGTTTCAAAATAACTTCAAAAATGCAAAAACCAAATATTTTAACCAAAAATGTTTATTAAATTGTACAACACAAGATCCATATCACAATGACCAAACAGATATTTTAAACAGGTACAACTAAATTATTTAATTCCAAGAAGAGAAAATAATTAGGCCAACAAAGAACATAAGGCAATTTTATTAGTTTACTGGCACAGTACAGATATGGACACTATACAGAGGTAGTGTTGATTTGGAAGCCCAGGGATCTACTCTTACTTTGCTAAATACTTCCAGTCATACACTAAAAAGCAAGAGCCATAGCTTTTCTGGTTCACTTCAGTCTCTTAAAAAAAGCAACACTCCTGATATTGTCTTACAAAAAATTTGAAAAGGGCACCAGTTTCCGTACTAATTTTTCAATCAGTACAAAAAAGACAAGTTATAGAAAAGTCTGACAAAGTAGGATTATTACATTTTCATGTAACATCAAAAGAACTTATCTACTGACTGACCTCCAAGAGATCCGATTTGATTCAGAGAGTAAGCTCCTCTCTCCGACCCCTCTGATCCCTCTGACCGCGGCTGACCAAACATCGGCCTCCTATTCCCACTGCTCACTGACCCCACTGACCCCAGAGACTCTCCCTTGTCACTCATAATCTCGCTGACACTCTCAGAGAAGCCACCGTGGGTGCTGTTGTTCTGAGACTCTCCACTGTACATGGAGTTGTTGCTTAAGCCGTTTCTGTGGTAACTGCTGCTTCTGTTGGAGCTGGTTTCCATCCCCTGCCTGCTTGATTGAGACTGGAAGGTTTTACCAAAAGGAAAATGGTCAAAGGACTTCTGGCTGTGCTCAGAGCCGGAGTCGGGCTGCGTATCAGGCCGCAAATATTGATGCGGCTCCTCCTCTCCAGGCAGCGCCGGGGCTGCTGCGTCTAATCCAGTGTGATTAAAGGTCACATCCACTAATCTGTCTTTATGCAAGGAAGGAGGCCGACAAGTGGGAAAGGCGGCTGTTGCACCAGGAGGAAAAGGTGTCACTCTACCTGCCTGAAATAAAACAAGCAATGAAAGTTTATACCTAATGACGATATCGCCATGGTAACAAAACCGCACCATGTAAGAATTGAGGTCTGTCCAGATTGTTTCAACTGGGCCAGTTCACAACAAAATACATCCTAAGGAACTTCACAACAGTAACAGATCCAATTTATAAACAGACATAAGATGAAATGCTTCCAAAAATATAAACAGGTTTGAATTCAATGACATACATTCTAATTAGATCCTATTTATATAATGATTTAGTCAATTTGTGTAATTTATCAATAGGTTACTTATAGGTCAAGTTACAAACTTAGCATCAATTCCTTGATTATCATAAAATTCTCCTTTTTATATATAAAGCCCCTAATATTAATAGTCCACATCCAATCCAATTATGGTTTATCGGAGAATTTTGCTGCCATTAACTTTGTTTTATTTTTTTCTACTTTATGAAAGTATTTCCATTTCCTGGATGAGGTAATCAGCTGAGTTATTGCTTCCAATAACTTTATGTTCTCTCTGTGTGTTTATGAACTCCATGCTTTTTCTTTGACATGGAAACGTCTGTGTTTTTTGTTTGTCTGCTCCGTCTTCTCACAGACGTGCTCAGTAGCAGCAGATGGGCGTTCACCCTGCTGCAGATTTAATCAACTATGCAGTTGGCTGAGCTTCCTTACATACCTGTTTACAAATAGGCAGTAAAGAGTGACAGCATCATTTGATAACTAGCCTTACATTTTAATGTACAAAGTTGAATATGAATTTGTTAATATGATTAAAGTAATTAGGTAATATATTGTTGTGTAAAAATCACATTTGTTATGTGATTTTGCTTTTAACTGATATAAAACAATCTGATATTGACATTTTACTGTCTGATTTTCTGGTTTTTAATTTCAAACTGGACTCTGGGGCAGCAACACTCCTGCAGTAGGAGGCAGACTCTCAGAATCAGCCCAGTTTTGGATCGCATGGTGTGAAAACACACATAGTTGGAGGAATGGTGAACCTAAATGGTTTGGGGAATTTAAGACCATAAATAAAAACATTCCAGATTGCATATTTAAAAAGCATTTTAACAGAACATTATATATAATTTTAACATGTTGCAAACATAATTACGGCACGGTAATTAAATAACACGAAGGTTCTCGCAGTGCTTTTCACCTGTTTCTAATATGAAAGGAATGTGACTCATTTTAAAATAACATGCAACAGTTTTAAGACAAGCACCACCCAGTAGCTATTGCTGCAGGTGAAAACATACTGTTCCCAGATCCTCACCAAAGAAGCGTTATGAGACTGTGCTGGAACATCCCTAAACTGGCCTTCGGTCGTTGAGGTGGTACATTCCTGCTGTGGTCCCACTGTAGAGGACAGCTGAGGTTTTCCAAGAGGCTGGAAATCGGAGGTGTTGATCCCAGCCATTGATGCCAGCTCACCAAGGCTAAACAAAAGGAAAGAGATCTGTAGATGCTGAAGATTTCAACAGATGCTTTTATAACCAGGAGAAAAAAAATACTGAATAATAATTATATATATTGTACATTTATTTTGCTCTTCACGATGAACTGACTTTTAAACAAGTTGAATAAAATACAGATTGTCCCTTTCTGGTGATTTTTTATTAAGTTAACCTTATTTTTTATTAGTCCTTACAATCTGTCTAATTTTTAACACTAGTCAGGATTTTATAATCTGTTATCGCTAGGGCCTCTTTATTATCACAACTTCTTCAAACAATCATCACCTCTGGTAACTGCACACATCTGTATTTTTATACTAACCTTTTGTTTGTGTGTTAACATTGTTTGTTTTGCTGTGCACGAAAGGTGTTCTACAAATAAAGACTTTTTGAAATTTTTTTTTACAACTCCTGCATAATCGGGTGTAGTTCAAAGAAAAACCCACCCTGCATCCTTGAGGAGATCTAGGAAGGCGTGGAACTTATTGAATGAGTTCTCGATGCTCTCCAGGACTGTCTCGTCTTCAAGAGAGCTGAAAGTCCGAAGTGCTGATCCAGAGCCAGGAGCTCCTAGAGCTTCAGACAGCGAACGGTTGGCATCACGAAGATAGCCATTCTCCAACTCGCACTGAGAAGAAATAAAAGATGCCTGCATCTTTGAGAAAAACTGGTAAAGTAATGCAAGAAAATTCTGCATTTCAAAGATTGTAGAGCATTTTTAAACCAAAACATTGTTGAAAATAAAGTCAAAACAGAAGTAACAGAAGTCTTGATTTAAACACCTTCTGGAGCCTGGACTCTGCTCTTAGTCGAGCCCTGCGCTCCTCTGCCAAACTCAGACGGCACTCCTTTAGCTCCATCTGCAGGGCAAACATATAAACACATTCAACCTGCAGAGACTCTCAGTAAGACAAATAAGTTACAAAATCATGTGGAACAAAACAACAAAGCCCCAGATTCTTTTATTTCTCTAAACAGTTATGGCTGCTGACCTGAATGCGATCATACTGTTGCCCAGTTATTCTGTCCGTGGCTCCAAGAGAAGATGATGTCTGCCCCACTTCCACCACCACTTCATTTTCACTGTACTCGTCCTCCGAGTTTGACTCCACAGTGACTTCGACCGCTGCCGCACCCTATAGGAGCAAATATAAAGCATGTTTTACAGTGGATCAACAGATCAGATTTAATCCTTAACACTGGATTACTAAAGGAGTTTGACCAATTTTTTTAAACCGTCCATAATCAAAGGGAACCTCACCTCGAAGCTCTGGTTTATGACGGTAACACCAGGCGGAAGACCTCTGAAAGAAAAGCATCAAAGACAAATTAAAGTATCCATTTAATCCTTAAACCGCATTGCAGGATTTATTTTGCTGTTCAAAATTTCCACTAGACCTAAAACCAAAAACCGTGCAACCCAAAAAAAAGACAGATTTTCTCACATCGCCGCACCTTTGGCGTCCAGCTCGTGCAGCCGCACGCCATGGAATCAAACTGGAGCGAGAAGATAACTTCTTGGGTTGAGCAACAGCTGAACTCTGACTTATAGAGGTTCCTTTAAGAGAAGCCGTAGGAGCAAAAAAACCACATCAAGAACTTAAACAAGGGCTTAATGCTTTATTTATGTCACCAAATGCACTAATAAGCACAACTCCCTCATAAAACTATTTTGTGGATTGTAAGTGTGAAAGACTCTAAATACCCCAGAGGTCATCTATATTGGTCATCAGGAATCAAATGGGTTTTTATCAGTGGATAATTTTACCAATTAACTTAATCACGAGAATGAACCATGAAGCTGGTAATTACATATAGGGAAGGACATGAAGCAGAAAATCATCTTCAAGTGTAATCTTACACCTGCCAACAGGGGAAATTAAACGAACCAAGAAATTGAACTCAGTTCAGAAAACTTTTAAGAATAATGAAACGGTCTGTGTGGGTAACACAAAACAGAACTATTTATCTTATTTAACATGACAGATCGATAAAAGCTAAAATCAGGCCTTTATGAATTGGAAACTTTCAACCATTTACAAATTTTACAAGATATCATGCTGGTGTTTGCCTGTTCTCACAAGCATGTATTGTTCCTCGGTGAACACAACCAGATTTTTCTAAATATGCATACACATATACCTTTCCTATATGTTGATCTTCGTCTTACTGTAACGGGTATGACTCCTTTTTTCGGCCCAGAAGCTTTGTGTGACTCTGTGCTAGTTGGTTTTATCCAGCAGTACTACAGTACAACAGGAGAAAATAAATTATCAACTTAAAATAGTAATTCATACTTTAAAACACTGTGAATGCTAATACCACAAAGTGTTACCTCCGATGTTTGTCCCTTAGCGATCATTAGTACTTTCTCGATCATAGTTTTAATTAAAACTTTGTCTGTAAAGGAAAAAATGTTGGGAGCATGCTCAGTTGTTTCTATATCAGAATAACAATTCTGCATCTACAGATGAAGGGCAAAACAATGTGTGGTGAAATCTTTAAAAGCTTGAAACATTGATTTCTACTCAAACCCTGTCGGCTAAATACAAAGGCATTTTCCTTCCACGACATATTTCTTAATGCATTCTTTTAAATAAAATCTAAATAAATTACATTGAAGGTTGTAACGTGACAAACATTTAAGTGGACGATGGATATGAAGATTTTTGCAGGACTTGTAATTATGGACAGTCTTACCAACTAAAGGGTTATTGCGGATATCCAACACACACAGAGAGGAATTCGTTTTCAGCGCTTCTAACAAACGACGAGCTCCTTCATTGGACAGACCACACTTCTGTAGATCCACTGCTGTTCAAGGGACAAAAACCAAAAACCTTTCAGAAAAATCCAATAAACAGGAAATCAAAAAAACTTCAAGTACTGTGTTTTTCTTCTTCTTCTTCTGTAATCTACATATCCCAACTAACCTTTAACCCACAGGTCCTCAGTCAGCTCATGTGCTAGAGCAGCAGCACCGCGATCCCCGATCAAAGAGTTTCCATTTAAAGTGACGCGACGGAGGCCGCTCATTACATCGAACTGAGGCAGTCGATATCTCAGGGACTCTGCCCACGCAGCGCTGTGTCTCTGCATCGCCTGGTGCTACAAGAAATACAATGTCCTTTTTTCAGGGCAAATATTTCTCACATGGATTCTGGATCTACAATATGTGGCTACATTTATCTTAACTAAAATGATAATTTACTACAATTATAGTAGCTAGAAGTCAGATTTTACACCTTGATGATATTGGCCATATGCTCCGCTCCTATCCAGGTTAGATTGCATCCAGTAAAATCCACCGATCTAATGCTTGTAGAATACTTTACACTTTGGCAAATGACTGAAACAAGATACAACATATTCATGTATAGAATAAATTGAAAGAAAAACATGTCTTTATGCTACAGGTAAGAATATACAGCACATACTTTCTAAGCCCTCATCAGAGATGGGACAGTTAGCCAGAGAAAGGTTTTCCACGGAAGAGCTTTGTGCCAAACCCTGGAATCACAGACAAGAAAAACTTAATATATCTACTCTTTCATGAAACAGGTGTTTAGCTTTTTTTTTCCTAAATGTTTTTTCAAGCAGATAAAGATTTTTCTTTTCTTTACAGTTTGTTGTGGGGAAAGAAATTTGCTGCAGGATCTCTGTCAAAGGTAATAATTTGGAAGATTATCCTCATTTCTAAATCACGTGATGTAAATGCTCTAACTTTTACAAAACTCCACGAAGTTAACTAAACCACATGATTCTGGTTGGCGCATTAGTGAACTTAATTTTTATTTTTTTAATAATTTGTAGTTTTGACACTTTTAATTAATTGAAACAATAGCAGAAAAGTTGCCGGCCACTGATCAGAGCCAATGGAGGCAAAATCGTGTTCTTGTTGTTGATGCAAACAAATGTCCAGTTTTGTACCAATATCAATAAATGAATTGAAAGACGATTAAATTACTGTTGCAGGCTGTGTTTACCTTTGTTAAAGTGATAAGGTCCCTCTCTCTCAATGGAAGTCCGTGAAGATGAAGAGTCTTGAGGCAGGGAGAGACAGTGAGACACTCTCTCAGAGCCTTACACAGTTTAAATGTCATGTCCTTGGAGCAAATGGGTGGGATCTTCCTCCTGCTACCATACTTACCGTAACTTATATCTGAAATGATTAGTGATTGAAGTAAATAAGCAAAACATTTAATGTACAATGTTCATTGCTTTAAAGCCTGGATGAATATGCGCAGTCCACTTTTCATTGGCATTTCTTACCTGAATCTGCTAAAGCTAGACCTGCCTGAAATGTGCTGCTTATTGCAATATGATGCAGGTGCTTGTTGATGGATATAGAGCTGAGAATAGGTGGCCAGTCCACTAATTTCAGCTTGTCTCCGTTAAAGTCCAGCATTCCTTTATCTAAGTTTATCTTTACATCACGGAGAGGAACTGAGTCCTGCTTTGCACATGAAAACTCATAGTATGCCATGAAGTCATGAGGACCCTGCCGTCGAATCTGAGCACTGTTTTGAACCATCTTTGACCTAGAAAACAAAATAAATAAAGGTTTAAAAAGACATGAGATTTTTTTTCATTCTAGTCTGGAAAAGATCGTATGTGTGAACAGCCATGACTTTAAATAGTAGCAAACACTTTCTACCTCGATTCAAACCAACTTATGATTTGTTTAACACTCATTGTACCAACATGCAGAAAATATTTTCTTGAAGCAGATCAAAAACCCCTGTCATTCTAAAAAGTCAGAAAAACAATAATAAACATGTAAAATCAGAGAAAAGTCACAACATAATAAATAAAAATAAATTACAAATAAAACCAAAAAGCATAAGTGACTTCATGATCTCATTGGGTCTGGTTGTGTTTTTATTCAAATATATGTGCAAGTAGGTGCATTCTGGGACATTTTCTATGCAACGTTGATTACTCTCAATAGACTATAGGTTAATAGTACAACCTGTATTATTAACATGTCAGTTCATATGTTAATATGCGTATTAACATATGAACTGACAACAAAATGCTAACCTTTTAAAGACAAATTCAGAATTAAAAGACTTCACTTAAATTAACTCAAGATAAATACGCAGAGAGTTTAACTTGAAGATAATCGTCAACGTTTCCTTTTGTCACGTTAAAAAATATACATATATATTATTTTCAGGTTTTGCAACTCTTTAAAAGTCTGTAAAGAAAGCTTCAATTATGCCATCGGTTAGCTAAACTGAGCTCCTAGCAACCATCTCTACCCTTTGACAAGTCCATAAAACTCCTAAATTTCATGCATTTGTAAGTCATATAAAGTACTAATAAAAAATTAAATGTACCTTATTTGTATGTCTGGAGACTCTATCGAAAAGACATAACTCTAGCGTTGTGTTTAGGCTGCTTTCTTTGCCATCTTTACAGTGTGTTTATAACGGTTAATGACGAGCTCAAAAGTGGCGCTGTTGTTCTGTCAGCGCCCACTTCCTTTTCTTCTTCATCTTCTTCTTCTTCTTTATGACAGTCTCCAATCAGCAGGTGCTGCCACCTATCGACACAAATGAAGCTCAGACGACTCAGAAGAAAAGCTTTATTTACTACTGTAGTGTTTGCCTGAAACTGGCTAATGCAATGGCTTTTAAAACGTGGATCAAATATGATAAAGAACTGAGAAATTGCTTATTATATATTCTTGGAAAAGAAAAGCTAGTTTTAACAGTTTCTCCGTCCAAATATCTTTTTTATAAGCCCACAACATAATTGTACTAATGGCTACAAGTTTGTTTGTTTTTTACTAGTTCAACTGTTTAAATATTAGTCATTTACGACTTCATGTCATGCAGGAATTTTTTTTTTTTTTTTTTGTTGAAAAGTAGAATCAATTTGTATAATGCTGTTTTGAAAAATAGATGACGATTCCAAGTTTGTAAATATAATAAACCCTAATTATTTATGTGAAAGAACTTTCAACATCACTTCCAAGAAGCCACTGGGCAAATGGAAACTTGCGAGCTCAGTTCCATGAACTTTGTGTGAACAACAAGGTCAAGGCTTTGGCTTGCCTTTTGGCTTTCTGTTTGTCTTTCTGCTAAAAATTTGAATTATGTCTGCAAATCTGCAAACATAAATTTTGTATTCAATTAATGCATTTCAATCTCTCTCTCCATCTGTGGGGTGAGGCACTTAGACACAAATGTTGTTGCCCACCCATTGTTTTATCTCTCCCAAAGCAATTTCACAATTGCTGGCTAGGCATCATACGATTGAACAACTTACATGTTTTGACCAGCAAAGCACCATTTCCAGCCCTGACAAATCCTGACAAAATCTTTTCTCAAAGCAGACACATTCTCAGGTCAGTAGCTGCTGGAATAATTAGAGTTAGGGTTATGGAAATTAATTAGATAGAAACAATACAAACAGTGAAAACCACTCATAGGACGGTTTTTCCTAACTTCAGCCTTTTTATTCACAAACAGGTCTCTGTTGAAAAAAATAATAATTCTTGCCCTTAATTTGATAGTTGTAGTGCCTAGTTAACTCCCTGAAATGTTATTCTTGTTTAAATATTATTGTTACATAAATCACTGAATGGCTTTTCACCACAATACATTAAAGATCTGTTGTTGTTGTTGTTGTATCAACCTTCCAGACTATTCAAGTCTGGTTCTGGTCTGCTCTGCATCCACAGAACCAGAACCAAACATGGAAAAGCAGCATTCAGCTTCCTTGCACCAAATATCTAGAACAAACGTCCATAAAACTGCAAAACAGCTGAAACACTGAGTTTCTTTAAATCCTTACTAAAAACCATCTGTTTATAGTGGCTTTTTAACCATGAACATTTTTAACCCTAGACACTGACTGACATATTTGATGTGTACTGATGATTGTGATAACGTTAGCTGGATATAGGCACCAGCACCTCCCGACCCCACTAGGGACAAGGGTGTAAGAAAATGGATGGATGAATGATGATTGTGATGATTGCACTCATCAAAATCTAATCTTGGTTGAAAATTGTGGACTGTAAAGTGTCTTATGACTTTGTATTTTTATGTTTTAATGATGCTGTGAAGATCTTTGTTCCTGAAATCTGCTATACAAATAAAATTGACTGATGACTGATCAAGTTAAAATCCTTTCTAGTCCATCCTGTGAAAGCCCCCGTTCTTTCATCGTGACGTAGTGCTGCCTCTTCTCCGTGTAGAAGGGGAGGGCAGAAAAACGTCTTCCTCAAAGCTGATTGGCTGATGAAGACGTCAATCATTCCAGTGCTCCGCTGTTTTCCAGAAATACCAGCAGCCCGCTGTCTGGACAAGCATTGGGAATAGTAAACCGAGCGGGCGAGTCGCGAGGGTAGAAACACAGCGTCTATAAGAAGCTCGAAGTACTAAATATATCTTCCAAAGGGCTTTGTCACGGATTTCCTCGCGTCTCAAAGGTAATTATGATGTTACTGATTTTATTTTGTACCAAATTTAACGTAGCAGGTTAGCTAAACCGTACGGACTGTGTGGTCAGTGGCGTGGCCCCGATGCTCTGGCTAGCAGTGGTTTTCCAAACATATCACTGGCCTTCGTTTGCGTGGAGTACTACCTTTGAAGTCACTTTAAATTCAGTTCAAACCAGTTTTTTACCCAGTCTGTGAATGTTAAAAATTTATATTTATAATGGTAGATAGTTTATATTCAGTAATGTAGACTCTGTGTTTGTTGTTTTCTTGTTCGCTGATTTTGTCACGCTCTCCTGCTGCTAATGCTAGTAAAAGCGTCCTGGGATGATGTACTTCAGAGTATCTTCCGTAAAGAACCATTTATATGTAAAAGGTATAATTTGAACAATTGAAATAGTTCACATAACATTTACTGGGCACAGAGTAAGGTGTGCAGTATTTTAAAGCCTTTTATTTATTTTTTTCTGTTGCTGGGACCCCTCGGTGGGACAACTAAGGCGACTGACGGACTGGAATGGGACAGAACAGCTTTATTTAAAAATTGTCTTCATCGTTATAATTTATTCAAAATATTGCGTGGTTGAATAATTAACAAATATATTTATATACGTTTTTGATCCCAGTGGGAAATTAAATGTAACTTCATATTAAAGTTTCATTATGTTGTTGATGCTGTTGGCTGTGGACAGGAAGGATCTCCTGTAGCAGTCTGTATTACAGCGGTAGAGAAGAAGCCTGTTACTGAAGACACTGTTGTTTTATAGCAATCTCTTGAAGAGGATGCTCAGAGTTGGCAATCATTTTATTGATTTCATGAAGAACTCTTGTTTGCGCCCAGATCTCCGGATGTCTCAAAGTCGTCTCCAGAACAGAACCAGTCTTTGGTATCAGATTGTTGAGTCTCTTTAAATCCCTGGCTCTGATGCTGTTAACCCAACAGATGATGGCAAAAGATATTACATTTTCCTCAACACACTTACAGAACGTATGTAGAATCTGCAAACACTGAGAGATCTAAACTTCCTCAAGAAATACAGTCTGCTTTGTCTCTTTTTGTTGACGACTTCCCTGTTGAGTCTCCAGTTAAGTCTGTTTGTGTGAACACTGAGTTATTTGTATTCCTCCACTTCTTCTCTCATGATAGAAATATGGTTTAACCTAAGACTGTTTCCTTTTAAATCTATAATCTTTTTTGTTTTCTTCAAGTTCAAGATAAGATTATTTTATTTTTCCACTCAGCTTCTTGTCCATCTCTGATAGACTTGCCGTCTACAGAGTCACCTGAAAAATTAACCACACATCACGTTGAGCAGTTTATTAAACATAATATCTTCCCTGACCAGGAACTGTGGGGCCAGAAACTCAAAATTCCCATCAGTAAACAGATCTTGTGTAAACACTACCAAACGGTGTTGCAATCTGTTTCAAAGTGGACCCTGTTACAAAATGAAGACTATTGGAAGTTATCAATTCTCAGAATCAATGAGGTGTTTAAAAGCAAAGGCAGAGAAATAAGGGAGAGGTAACGAATTTAAAAAGAATTTGTATGTATTAAAAGATGCATCAAAATATTGTTATAATTTTGACTTAAAACCTTACTAAACCCAGTTATCTCACACATGTGGAGTGATATTGCCTCTGATCTTAATTGTAAGATTTCATCTTAATAATTATTAACCATGCAGGGTTGGAGGACTGCAAAATATGCTGTTCTCATATCCTCTTAAATCAGAATCAGTCAAAATCTGCATTGACATGTTAACAGTTTTACAAATAAATTGTGGACTGAAATTGGATACAATATTCTATTTGGGCTTTATCTCTTTTCTGAAAAATGAAGAAAACTGTTGGGCTGCCTAAACATTCCCCATATTTTAAATTGTTAATTGGCTTAGCATATTGTGTCTAAATACATGTTATGTCATTAAAAGAGTTAGTGTCTGGAAATATGTCTGTACTGAATGTAAACAACTATTTAGGCTTAATTTGTCTAAAACAAATACAGTTGCCTCCTAAAATGGAATTTAAGTTCTAAAATATTGAGAGAAGACTTTATATAAATGAAGATAAAAAAAAAAAATGGAATTCATAGGACTCTTAACTTTTTTACCTAAAATAAATTATCAATTATTCTGAT
Source organism: Brachyrhaphis roseni (assembly GCA_903066815.1). Lineage (NCBI taxonomy): Eukaryota > Metazoa > Chordata > Actinopteri > Cyprinodontiformes > Poeciliidae > Brachyrhaphis > Brachyrhaphis roseni. Next base: position 23,640 of record CAEFZY010051586.1, read on the forward strand.
TCCAAGCTTGTCAATATTTGTAATTTTCTTCTTGTTTCATTTTGAGATAAACCCAGTTTAATTAGGACATTTTTCTGGTCATTTAAATATGCACCTTACCAGCTGCAATCATTTTAAAAATGCTTTTTATACAGTGAACAGTTAAGTGCCCTCTGGGGTGTTGTACCATTTTCTATTACAACATCTTTTACAGATCACATTTATTTTAGTGATAATTTGAAAATGGGGGGAGGAAAACAGACAGCCTAGTCAAATTAATGATGAGATTTTTTTTTGAGACAGAACATGTGGCATCAGGTTGTCTTTTCACAATACCTGCTCCTGCAAATAAACTCGCAGTATTAGTCACTACAGCGTTGGATAAAAATAAACTCCCTACTTACAGCACAGTAATGTTCAACCTAGTCCAGTCTGCCTTATTCTTTCTTTTTTTGTGTGTTTTTCTGTTTTGTTTCAACCAATCACCATACCAGGTTTGTGCTGCCTAGATTAAAAATAAATTGTCTATTACTTTTGTGAGTTTTTTTGCATTTCCTGTTGCTGCCGAAGATTTGCTTTCATAAATGAGTACAGGGAATGTGAGAGTAGGAAGGAAGGAAACGCCGTTTGGTTCAGCTCCAAAAGCTACACACAGAAGACTGAATGTCCTTTTTCCACTGAGGTCAGGGCGCCGGCATTTCACATGGACACTCTCCCTGTTTTTCACCAATTCTCTCAGTGAAAAACAGCTTCCCGTCTTCTTCTCGCTTCTTTACAGGGTCAAGCTTAAGTAGCAGTGACTTTCAGTTATATTCTCTCTCTTATAGTACAATAGCGTCACTGTATGCTTATTTGGCTGTAGTGGTTCTTGTGTGACGGTGTAATAGAGTTCCTGAGCGAAGGCAGAGAACTGATTTGAAGCCTTTCTGTGTTTGGCTGAAGAAAATAAGAGATTGTGATTGTTGATGAAATGAGTAGTTTTGATAGAAAAATCTAAATATCATGATGTTCAGATATGTTCTGCATCTGATAGAATATTCACTGAACTCCAATCCAGAACCAAATGACATTCTAGGAAATGTAGGCAGAGGAAAGGCTTTAGCTGCTCAAACTCTCACTGAGCGCTGATATAAGCAAGGTAAGTATCATCTACTAACTCACTTACTCTTTGGTTGCCTAACAACAATCTGTTAAGTAACTTCCACAGCAGCCATTATGCCTCATAGATGCTTAAAAATAGAAAACAATGACATGGATAGGAAAAGTCATGCCATGAGTTTGGTAATATTTCAGGTATTTGAAGCAAAAACAAATATTACTGATATGAAATGCCTATATCATAAGTATTAAGCTGTGCCGTCCAGCCCTAGTGTCTAATGGTAAATGAAACCTGTCAAGTAGGTTTCTGATTATCTAAATAGACAACTAATATCAATATTTTAGCTGCTGCAACTTTAAATTAAATTAAATATGAGTGATTACATATTGTAATTTTCATTAATCACTATGCTTGTTTCAAATACATTTAACACTTTTATTTTTATTAAAAAAGACATGCTTATCATCACCAGTGTCAAGGTATACTAAGGTCTTCAAATTTGAACTTGCTAAGATTTTCCATTATTTTATGAAATAACTGGAAGTTAGCTGCAACACTTTCCCATACTCATGTGACAGAAAAAGTTGACAGTTAAATATTCCCATCCATAAAAGACAGGCAGCTGTGGAGTGGAAACTAAAGGAGGGCCACCCATCATGTCAAGTCAGAGTAAACAATGGCTGAAGTGCAATCAGTTTTGTCATTTTATTCTTTTGCAATATTAACTTTTGTCTTTGTTAATTCTCTTGGGTTTTTATTTGTGCAACAGACTGATTAATAAGTAAGCTAGATATTAATCAGGAGCTTGTCAAACAGTGTTACTCAAAATTTTACTTAAAATTTCAAGTGACATTAAAAACATAATGTGATTTAGTTGATAGCTGAACAGCTGAGCTCACTGTGTGGTTCTGAAGTAATTGCACTCATTGCAAATATTTACCTTTGCATAAACCTGAAACTGTATTTTCTTATTTGTGTTCTCCATCAATTTCGGAAGAGTGTTTGCCCCTCTTTACAGATTCAGTCAGTGATTTAATTCAAGGTTACCAACTTTTGTTGATATTGTTTCATAAATTGCATCCCATTCTTGGTCAGTCCTGCACTTTAAAAAATGTTTTTCTTATTTAGAAATACATATGAACTATATTTTACAGATGGATAATATCAGGGGTTACAGTGCTGCTATTCTGTTTTTAAAGTATTCTGATCTTTCTAAATAGGATTAATCCAGACACTGAGATTTTGTTTGGTTTTTAAATAATATTATCTCTGTGGTTTCAGTATTTTGCGGTCACATATATTATTGCTGCGGGAACAGGGACTGTTAACCAATGGAGAGTTATTGATTTGTGTGGAGCTATCAGTTTCTTGATGAGACTTCCCAGAATCTGTTTTTTTTTTTTTTTTTTACTCTTTACCGCTTCCTTTTTTTTTTTTCATCCCTCTGGAGTTGAAGGCTATATGTAGCATCTGTATTGTGGGTTCTGAAGTATTTCAGGTTGATACCAAAGTTGAAAATGAAACCATTTTTGGGATGCAGACATACTAAAACACAAGTGTGACTTTGTGTGGGGCCTGCGGGGTGTTTTTTTGGTTTTAGCCCAGATTTGCAGAAAGACGCTTTACAAACAGCTCTGTTTATGCTGAGCCTTGCTTCTAAATTTCTGCAGAAAGAAATGTTGTTTTTTAGGGTGAGGTGGAACTTCCAGAAATCTCAAGATATTAAACAAAGTGTGGAATAACTCAGAAGCATAAAACTGAATTAAAATAAGAACTTATGTTGCTTAGTATGTTGAAATGAAGAAATCACATTAAGATAATCCTGTTAGCTGTTCTGTTCAGCTGCATAAAAATAACTGCTTCAACGAGACTCTTCAGTGTCTCCTGGCTCAGCTTTTAGATTATAAACACCTGGTTGGGTTGTTTTTAAATGGATCTGTAGTGAATTCATCCCTGGAAAGTAGCCGCATTTAAAGAGGTGACACATTTAGCTGCTGGAAAATCATTTAAGGGGAAAACATTGTTACAGAAGTTCAGGGTTTGTTGGAATTGGAACCTATCGTATCATGCAGCAACAGATGAGATGCAATACTAGGAGATGAGTTTTCAATCTGCCTCAAAGTCAACACACGGAGAGATGTAGAGAGAATTACAGTTAAACTTTACAGTGTTAAATTTTATGAGCTGTCTGAAGGAAATGTCATCCTAAAAACGGCACGTGATCGTTTCATTAATCCAAAAGTAAAGATGCACTGATCAGGGTTTTCAGATTATTATTTTTTTCAAATTCTAACATTGTTTTTTTTAAAATTCATTTCTTTTTTAATTTAATTTCAAATAACATATAAGCAAGAAATATGCTTGGAGCTTTTTTTTATTTTTTTTATTTTATTTTATTTTTTTTTATTAAAGATGCTGTCGATGAAGGATTTAGCCTACCAGGTTTTATACTCAGATCTCCAGGCTGAATGTTTTTAATTTAGGTCAATAAAATTGGAAATGTTAGACTGCAGAAGTACTTTTTCTCCATTTTATTTGTGTAGCCTCTGTGCCATATCTTTGCCACCCACAGCAATTCTTATTTTTGCATTGAGAAATGAATCCTACTGACTTTGTTCTTTAACAAGAATAAAACTAAATTTATTACTGCTGCAATCATAAATTGGGGGTTCTATTCTGTCATCCAGCAATGAACCAATTAAATACCTCACAAGCACTGCAGAAGACAGTATTAATGATGTATTTGTCCAGACTTGAGTAAAACAGGTTCTGTCTGTGGGAGGAGTGTTCAGATTGTACTGTTACTGTAACGGGCTTGGTCGTCTTTTACGTTGTGCAGAAATGTTTGAGGCCTGCCACAGCTTGTCTGAGGAGAAAACCAAACTGCCAATAAAAAGAAAACAAAGAACCCTACAAACAATATGTCCATGGGCCGTTCCCACAGAAGATTGTGTTGTGCTGCTGAGCACAATCTGTTTGTTCCTTAGAGCTTCTAACTGATAAAGTTGGCATGCACCATTTATTTTTTGGTCCTTTTTATGCCGCTAGATGTTTTTGTTCTGATCTCTCAACATTTACATGTTTCAATTTTATATCATACTCCTTTCTGAAAGAAATTATATTTCAATCTGGCCTAACAATTTACAGTTGAGAAAATTTCTGCTTTTCAAATACTTGTTCTCCCCTGATTAAATGTAATCTGTAACATTTTGCTTTGGCTCCTGCAAACACTAAACATTTATAATTTATTACAATTATCATTTTTATCATTATATCAGCTGCTGCACTGGGCAAGCTGAGACAATGTAGCTTTCGCTTTGCAGCAAGGTGCGGGAACAGGGCTGTTGATGTCGAAAACTGAATTCCTGTCCCTCCATCCATGATATGAAATGTGTCTTTCAATACTGGGAAACGCTCTACTTTCAGGACTTTAGAGGACTCTTTGTGCTGAGACTAAGTAGCAAGCAGCATTTAAACCAAAGAAAAGAACATGTTCTGACCTCAGATGATTCACGTGGGCTCCACATTTCTGTCATTGAAGACATCCAGTAGTTCAGTTTGGATGAACTTTTGTGTTCTCAAATTACTGTGCAGAAGCTTAAGACAAAGATGGTTTAAATTGTAAGGGTACCTTGCTAGCTCTATGTTGGACCTGGTTTTGCCTTTATAACGGCCTCAGTTCTTTGGCACAGATTCATGAAGGTGTTGGAATCATCCTGCAGAGATCTGATGACATCAGTCAACTGCTGCAGATTTGCTGGTCACAGATCAGTGATAAGATTCTCATGTTTCACTAAATCCTCAGGGTGCTTTATTGGATTACAATCTGGTGACTGTGGGGCTGGTGAAGCATCCATCACAAGATGGATCCACTGTGGTCATAAAAAGAAGTACATTGCCATCAACAATGCTCAAGTGGCTGAGATGTTGTAATTACACTCAGTCTGCCTTAAGGGACCCAAACTGTGCAGTTTATGTGAGCATGTTGCTGTGGTGTGTTCAGAGATGATAATCTGCACAGATTGGTTGGAACAAGAGGATATTTGAGCTAACCATCTTTCAAACCAGTTTGGTAGTTCTCGTCGTCAATTTTCTGTAAACTGAAGAGATGGTTGTTTGAGAAAATCCCAACAGATCAGGAGTTTCAAAAATACCCAGACGATTGTTTGCTGGCGCCCATTTGGCGCCAGCAACCATAAATTATTGTCATGTGATTGACTAATTGGCTGTTTGTGGTTGCAAACTATTTCGTTGATGTACCTACAAGTATCTGGTGAGTGTGTTACTCGTGAATTAATTAGCAAATCTTTCCTTTGTCTTCTGCACATCCATCTCTGTAGGTTCTGGCCTAAGGAAGATGGGGTTAATGGTTAATTGTCAGCATTTCTGTTGGTGTCAGAAGGTGGGGTTCCCTGGGAAATCATCTGGGAGCCGCTGTGAGGAGAATGATAGCTTTACATGCCTGTTTTCAATTTTGTTTCAAGCTCTCAAGTCCTGGTTTACGGCATGCCTCTCTGCAGATTGCGTTACCAGCACAATTTCAGTGCTTTCTCATATTGCAAGCTCTCAGTTTACCAGAGTGAAATCCCAGAGCATGCATTCCCTCTAGGCCATGACTGATGCTGCTTCCTCAATGTGATCACAGATGTGCACCAAGGTCTTCGGATGGAAGCTTTTCAGACGGTTTTCTGTTTTGACTACATTGTTGAGGTCGGCCATGGTGCTCAGTGAGCCAAAATAAAAACATATTTCTGCACAAACTAAAGGGAGATGCTCTACAGCTGGGATCATTGGTTGTGTTGTTGTGAATTTTATGCATCACAACACTATTGCATTGCCTACAATTTCTAATGAGTTTTCATTATTTTTTTGTTGTCAAAAGTTGTTTGTGATTGCAAATGTTTTGTTAGTGACAAATGTAATCAATTTATGTCACTATGGACAGCTGATTTATCATTGGCGCAAAGGTTTGCTCATTCTCAAGAGCTTGAAGTCAAATTACGTGGAAGAGTTTGTGGTAAAATAATGTAACATTTATTTTGAAACTGTTTAGATTTTTTTAAAATAACTGAAATCATTTTAAAGATGAGGGGGACTGCTCCGCTCTTTGTTTTATTCTAGGTTAGGTTTATTATTTTTTACATCTGAAAAGCACTTCAAAATGTAAACAATTAATTAAAAATTTATTTTAAAAATGAACTAAGATACATTTATGGAAGTTGAATATCATTTTTTAAAAATTCTTACAATTTTAAAAATAATTAAAATATTATTTAAATGTTCATTATTTGAATTAAAATTTCATTTACAAAGTTCTCAACTTCTGTTTTAAAGAGCAACTCTGTCAATGGAGAGCAATGGGAAGGGAAGTCAATCCCACAATTAGGTAGTCTCTGGTGAAATGACATTTAAAGCATGGTGGTGGCAGCATCATGCTGTGATGATGCTTATTTTAGTTGATTGAAGAATTGAGCCAAACACAGGGTAGTCATGGATTGAAATACTGTTTGAGGTTGGGGAAAAAAACCTCCCCAACCGACTTGCTAAATTAAATCTTCAGCAAGTCTGATGTAATCCCAAGATGGCTTTAAGATGAAACCTAAAAATAATCCTCTACCAAAATAGTGACATTATAGGAGACGTGTGTTTTTTTTCTGTTGGGTCCAGTCTGGAGTCTTGCTGCATAGGTTTTTACCATGTGGAGCCAATAAAGAATTGTTTTCTGCATTACAGGTAAAAAGTACATTACAGTGATCTAAACGAGAAGAAATAATATAAAAATAAATATCACCTGTCCATCACAGAACAGTAATCTGGCAAATGCTATGTAGTTTTATCCTATTGAATTCCTATTTGACTTTGATTAAAAATCAATTAAAGGTTAGGGAGGCATAATAGAGATAAATTCAATTAATTCGGTTGGATTCAAAATGGCTACATCTATCAAAGAATCTGCTGTTCATCTTTGTAAAAAAAAAAAAAACTCATCCAAATCATTCTCAGACCCCAAAGAATTGCAAAAAAATTTCAGAACAAAGACCTTTATCAGTGTTTTTGCTAGGAATGAAACATTCATAAAGCAAAAGAGGTGATCACGAGCGCCGCTCTTTCAAAAGACATGAGTTCAAATTTTCCTCTAGACGCGTTCATGGCCGTAAGGACGTTCCTGAAGCTTCTCACATGTTGACCGGATAAAGAGGGAACTTACTGGATGAGGTTGGCTTTGCAGGTGATTTTTCAGTAAACATTAGGTGCAAAGGTCTCAACATGTACAATCAGTAAGCCAGTAGCTTCCCATCAGTCAAAAGACTACATGGACAAAGACAGGAAGTCCAATAGCCTTGTATTCATGCATTGCAGCACTCCCTTTAAACAACTAATTTTGTTTTTAACAACTCTTTCCATTGTTTTCTATAAAACAGAGGAATTTTTTAAACATTTTAAATGGTATTCTTAGGCTTGTGTGTTCATCATTTTCTCCGTCAACTTGTCAGTGTGTTTTTTTTCTTTTTTTTTTTTTCCATGTCTGATTTAAACCTTTTCCTGGCAGACCAGCGTGGGGGTTTGGCATGCATCCAGGCAGAGCTTTGCAGGGAATGGAAAGCGGTTGAATAGACTGCAGCCTACTCCCTAAATTAAACCTAGGAGGAAACAAACCTGTGCAACCTGTATGTGCAAGAACATTTCTTAGGAACAGAAGTGACATTTTCTATGTATATATTCTTTTTAATCAGGTTATCTGAGTACTGCTTTTGCTTGTTAAAGCCATTAACTTTGCCTCTTCCACCACTTTATGTTTTAAATGATGACGACTTCAACAGTGCCTGGCAAAAGTTTTTTTTTTTTTTTTTTTTTTACCACTATACCCCAATGCAAAGAAATGCAAATCTATGCAGTGAAAAGAAACGGACACACTGTAATGAAATTCTTTTGCAAATGAAGATCTGATCAGTCTGGCATGCATTTGTATTCTGCTCCTTTACTCAGACGCCCTGAGTAAAAACAACCAGTTTGCAAATAGAGCCCACATCTCTTGGCTGTAATTAAAAACAACACAGCACTTTTTTTAGATAAAAAAAAAGAAAATCTAAAAAAATCTTTTTATAATTATGCACTCTTTGGGTAACATTTTCTTTTATCTCAGGATTTCATTAACACTATCTCTCTGCTGTTTTCCTCTCCCACAGATCGCCTCCGTCTCTCCCTTCCCTCTGAGGATGTTTAGCTTGTTGTCACCATAGTGCAGAGGACATCACATCAACATCAACAGACGGTGAACAATTATGTCGCGCTTACTCAACATCCCCACCTCAAAGCCTAACTGTGGGCCTGTCTGGGTCGCCTTTGTTCTGCTCGGCATCTCAGCTCTAAACACTCAAGCTAAAATTGGTAAGTGCAGGTCTCTGTTTAGAGCTTCTAAGTTCTTGATAATGTGTCTTTCTTCAGAAAAAAACAGGAAAAACTTGTTTTAATTATGTTTTGTTTTATTTTCTTTCCTAGTCCTAACTGTACCCCAGCAAGTGAGCCTTTCAGCCAACTTTTTCACTCAACAATTAACTATTTCCTGGTTTGGAGGAGAGGCTACGACCTTTGACTTTATCATTTTGAGAACCGAATTCAACGAAACTGTCTTTTATGTAAGGATATTCCTTCCTTCAAATTCATGAACCAAAACTTATTTTTTTTTAACTTAAACATAATCAATTATATGTAGACTTCTAGTCAAGAAGTCTAGATGTAAATGAACTTGACAAAAAAAAAGTTAAATAAAATGCACAGAACTTGTTTTCTTTTCCTTGATTAATTAGAACCTAACTTTGTCATTGTTGAGTATAAAATCAAAGCATTCAATTATATTTGTGTCTAACTGTGTCAACTTGTGTACAAACTACAGGAAAATATCCTGAAATTTTCATTTTAGAAAAATAGGAAATCTTTAAATGGAAAATTTTTTAGAACGCATGAGCAGTATTTCAAAGTTTGCTTAAATTTCTGCTTCAGCTGCAACATTAGCCTGGAATCACACACCATTTCCAGGATGTAGTCTTATTCTCTCTGCTTTCTCTGTGGTTTTTGTAGAACACAGTCCCAGCAGTAGTGAACCAGGATGGTGGTCGGCACCAATGGACCTGGACTTCTGTTGAACCTCTGGAGTGCACATCGTTATCAGTCAAAATCCGCTCAAGAGATGCAATAACAAAAAGTGAATGGAGTGAACCTCAGATCCTGAAAGGTCAGTTGGAAATGTATTTTTCTCAAATCTAATTTCTTATTGGAGAACCTTTAGACTGCTTTCTTATCTGGTTGTTTAGTTTTATCATACATTTGGCAACAACTCAACCTGTCTTTTGTCCTAATCCGGTATTGTCATTTCTTCATCTCTTCTGCTTTGCAGGAAGGGATCTCCCAAGCAACAGCGCTCATCAGATGTATCCTCAAGACAAAGTCGTGCCTGTAGGGGCCAACACAACTTTCTGTTGTATTGTGGAGGAGGGAAAGGAGTTTAGAGTCCTTCTCTACGGCTTGACAGAAATGAACGTGAAACGTTTGAGTCGACGAAGTTATGCCGCCACCGCTGTTAACCAGAACTTATCTGGAAGAACTGGAACGAATGTTTTGTGTCCTTTAAAGAACCAACTGGCAGGATCGGTCATCTTTGTCGGATGTAAGATGTGTGGGTGAATGGTTGATAAATAATGTAACTTATTGCATAAATAGTTGGAAAATGGGATTATTTGGAAGCTATGAGCATGATGGGAAGTGGATCCTCAATTTATGCTATAGTGTGTTAAACCTGTCTGTCTTTGGTGGAAAGTTGTGGGATACGTAGCTGTTCACACTCAATGACACAACTTGTAAAGAGTCCTAAAAATGAATCTTTTTCTACAAGGACATAATCTGACACTTCAAAATGAAAAACAGTCTAAACTTTAATTTGATTTACTAAGTGAGGGAAGGCGAGGAATCCTATTTTCTTGGACTGAATATATGAATATGACATGAGACATAGGACCATTTCTCTTATCTACTCTAAAAAATGAAAAAAAACAACGTGCAATATATACAGTACATGGCATAAACAATAAACAGAGATATGCATTCTACCAGCTAGTCGTGGTATTGCTTGTTGGTGACGTAATTGACTGGTATTAAAACAGAGCAAGTGTGAAGCAGCATGGCTGAGACCGGGTGAAGCTCGTTGAAAAGACCGGGTCAAAAATGATAATTACCTGGTTTGATTTTAACCTCCCATGGTTCTGGTGCAACGCTCGGGAAGAGCACATCGATGTCGCAGTCGGCTGGGTGGAGGTGGAGTTGTTCCCGTTAGCCTGTCAGTTGCTGAAATCATACGCAAATAAAAAAACTCATAAAAGCACAGGTTGGGTCAGTGCGACCCCGACTCTTAAGATTGTGGGAAGATTGAACAGTCAGACCAGGAGCAGAAAAACGTAATCTGCAAATGTGTGGGGTGGAGGAAATGCAAGCAATTTGTTTTACTACCTTAAAACAAAGCATGTTCTTTAATACCAGCAATGCCAATAAATGCAGCCGTCTACAAGTTCCAGTCAACACTGGAAGGAAAAGCAGGATTTGACGCAGACATTAAGAATCTCATTTTAAGGGAGACCTGGGAATAATGGGCAGCAGCATAAACCAAAACAATTTACAAACATACAAATAGCATCCACAAAAAGACCTAAAAAAGTTACACATACATATGTCTTTGCACTCAATTAGTATGTAATATATATGTATTATTTTTTTACTCATTTCAAGTTTTATACCAAAAACATGTAATGAAATGTTTGTTACTGTCACCTAGATATTGGGATATGAATTGTATGCCATATCGCACATCCATGACGTGTTAATCTTCATAAATCTGGAAATGGCTCCGACCATTTTTCACTCTAAATGTACTTTTTAATGTGAGTGTGTCACTGCAACAAAAACAATTGATTTAATTGATTTCTTTTCATTCACCTTTAATAGAGACCCCAGTATTTATGGAGATCTCATATATCTGTTCGATTTGTTTTTTATAAGAAACCTTTACAGTGGTCCTAATGATGCTTGCATAATAATAATGCTTATGATGGTTTTAATACAGCATCTCCATTTTTAATACTCTCCCCATTTCCAGATCCACCTCTACCCACCAACTTTGAGTGCATAACTCATGACTTGACCTCAGCTGTGTGTTACTGGGGTAGAGGACGAGGCACCAACCTGTACGGCAGGAGAAAAACCAGGTACTCCATAAATAAGAGGTACGTAGTCACCCTAGCAAAGTAAATACTTGCAAAAAGATTTCCACTTGGCCATAAACTGCTGCGTAGCACAGCTGCACACACTTAGAGGATGTAACTTTCACTATTTACCAAATGGAAACTTAACCAGTGGCAAAATTCCACATAACTCCTGCACAACGTGGCAAGAATAATTTGGAGTAAAGCAGCCTATGTTTAAATTACATATGATAATAATCTACAAAACAATCTGAAGGATGAGTGAAGGATGAGATATTTACCCCTTTATAGAGTTATGGTAATAATTGTACTTAAGAGAAGAAGGAATTTTTATTTCTTTTAGAATGAGTGTTTGCAAAGGTGGATTAAAAAAATCAAGATGGAAAATTTGGCATTTGTCTGAAATGTTTAGAAGAACAATAAAGTCTAATGTCAGCAAGTAAGGATTTAAATGGGTGAACATTTACCAGCTACTGATTTGGAGAAGATTAAACATCAATTTACAGATTACTTAGCAGTGTTGTCAGTAACGCGTTACTGACGTCGGACCACTTTTTTCAGTAACGAGTAATCTAACGCGTTGCTATTTCAAATCCAGTAATCAGATTAAAGTTACTTATCAAAAATCAGTTTGCGTTACTTTGCGTTACTACCTTCTTTTGTTATTTAATTGTATTTCCTTTACCCGTCTTGTCTAGTGACCGACGTCTCTATGCGACAGAAATGTAAACAATGGAGGGAGATGTGCATTTTGTTGGTGGAAAAACAGGAACTGTTTTGAGTTTCTGTCGCCAAGTCCGATTATCATAAGCGGCTTTGGGCTTTTTTTTTTTCCTTTTTTTTTTTTTAAAGTCGCTTGCAAATTTAATGAATCGCGGGTTGCGCTTTTTTGGGCTCGTTTTAGTCACGCTCTCCCTGTCCATCATTTCCCGGATGATCCGTCCCGCTGTGTCTTTGTTAATGTCAAGTTAATATATTACCTCTGAATGACGTCGAGCTTCGCTTTGCGCTCCAGAAAACTGCAAACATCGAGA
>CAEFZY010051592.1:0-11263 GCA_903066815.1 Brachyrhaphis roseni
TTCAGGTGTGGTGCAGCAGAGGCACATCTAAAAGTTGCAGGGCAGTGACCCTCCAGGACTGGAGTTTGACACCTGTGTTAAGGTGACCTACAACAGGTAATACTACATATCTTGTCCCCACCTGACTACTTCCTGGTTCCTACCGTAACCTTTCCTCTGGCACCACTTGTTGCTTAAGTCTACCCCTTAACCAACCTTTTGACATCATTAAGGGTAGAGAAACAGAACTTCACCACACAACCCTACCCAGAAGTGAACATTCAGTCAAACATTAATGAATTGGAATTTGACCAAAATCTCAAAATTTTGCTCAAAATTGTTGCTCGTAGGGTAACAACAAATCTTTGAAACGTCAGATTTATATTTCCATGTTAAATCTACCAACCACTTATTTAATAAAGTACTTTGTTCTTTATACCGCTGCTGAAGAGTTGGACAGAGTCTTGCTCTTACTTTTTAAGTTTTGGACAATTGTTTTAATGAGCAACCATGGCAACAAGGTTTTGCATCTCAAAACTCAAATAATACCTGACCTACAACCTGCTACCGAAGACCTTACCTGCCCACAGCGTCTCTTTGAAGATACTTGGATCATATGAGTTATGATAACATTTCATTTCGTTTTGGTAGAACATAATTTTGAATTGAATTGAATGCGGGTTGCCTGAAGACGGAGGCTGGACAGCAGGATCATTAGCTGGACACTCCTAGACCGTTGCTTTTTCCTGCTCATGTTTTTCCCATGGAAACTATGCGAGTACGCACAGCGTTTTCGTCCATACGCAAGAGACTGCTGTGTTTTTATTTATCACTCTCTCCATGGCAACACATCTGAATCCAGCTGGACTTGTACTGCGCGCTTGGCAGCCAGCAACCCCTCCGTCCAGACGACAGAGCAGTGGTTCCACTTACAGAAATCCTGTTGTTGTGGTGAGTATAAGTTCAAACAAAGCGGCATTTCAGCCTCCATTAGCCAGTATAACGTTCGGTTACTGTGGAGATGGAAATGTTGCTGACCAAGGCGACGCGCTGACTTCTCAAAGACAAGGGACATCAGTGTTAAATGTGTGTCAAAATTCCCTCCTATGGCTCTTTATGTGTCCATACATATTCTGTTAGATCACCTACAACTGAAGTGAGTCCCTATTTTATCTACATCCTCTAGACAAGGTACATTTGCAGCTTTGCGTATTTCATAGAAAAGATGCAATATATTTTTTGTGAAGTTATTTTATGAATAATACATTTTAAAAGTGCAGTATTATGTGTTTTACAGGCACATAGTGTTATGCTAACTTCAGTTGCAAATAAATTTCTATATATCAAATATGTCTTAAAGGAGTGTATAGCGACTGGTTTGAGCAAACTGAAAAATCCAAATTGGAAGAAGAGTTTCATTTGACATGAATTCAACTGGTTTACTTTTATTTAACCTACTGTAACGTTACATTTGTTTTATAGTAGAATGATGAGTATATTTCTCTTCTCGTCATTATGGTACACACATCGTCAGATTCTTGTATTGCTCACTTTAATTTCTTCTTCAAGAGTTATTTTTATTTCCACTAGTACTTTATTTAGTATTAATGTACTAAATAAAGCAAACTGATGGAGGAAAAAAGTCCCAATTATTACCAGATATTTATTTTCACTGGTGCAAAAAATGACTGATAAAAATGTTTAAATATCTTTAACTATTACTGTAAAGAAATGAGAAAACTTTAAGTGAGACTAAAGTCCAAATAAAATTTTAAGGTGAAACAAATCTGACAAAAAAAAAAAAAGTTAATTATCTTAAGTCTGAATCCTACACTCTGCGAGCCTTTTTTTAATGCAAAATATGAATCCAAACACTTCTGGAAGTTACAGCACATTCCATGTAAAAACAGAGAGGAAGAAAAAGAAAATCCCAAGGGATTTCACACGTCATACGCTATTTGCACGGTAGGTTTTAACAGTTTTGATGGCAGAAGTTTATTAAAATTGAAAGGACGTGTGAATATTTCAAAACGCTAAGCCTACCTGTAGTAACAGGAGTTGAAGGCGTAGAAGTCTGGGAGATATTAAAACCAGAAAACCCCGAATCCTAAAGTTTCTCAAATCATTTCCCCTCAAAGCTGATAAAGAGTAATAAAATAAACAGTTTTCACAATCTAAAACCCTTGGTTTGATTCCAGCCTCCCCCTCTTAAGGTGTATTGGTGTGAAACTTCAGACACACATAAAGACGATTACAAAGTCGGCCTTCTATAAACTGAAGAACGTCTAATGGACCAATTTCCCATCAAAATCTTGAGAAACTGATCCATGAGTTTATCATAAGTCTTGTTGATAATGATTATTCTTGATGGATTTGATGACGGCATTTGAAAAAATATGTTTCATAATTGATTGTAGTGTTATGTTTTTATCATGTAAAGTACTTTGAACTGCCTTGTTGCTGAAATGTGCTATACAAATTAACTTCACTTTATGAGTGGTGACAGATGAATATCATTTGAGTAACAGTGCAATAAGTGGTAATTATGACTGGAATAGCGCTTTGTAGCAACCCCGAAGTTCCATTACTTAGCATCACATTTTGTCAACCCTTTTACCATCTTAACTTCTTTTACCATCTTAACTTCTTGTTTTTAAACAAGAACTCTTATGTTTTTTCAATTCTTTTGCCGATGACACATTTAGTTTCAAGGAGTTGCGGAAAGTCAATTTCGGCAAATAGTGTCAACAGAAAACTTGTTATAGTATAATATTTGCATTTGTGAAACTACCACATCCTGCAAAACAAGTGCGACCGCAACCACCGCCGCCGCCAGAGGGAAAACCCCCGCTCAACCCGCCGCAGAGCTCAGGAGGAATGCATTCTGGACGTGTCGATAATTTCCTTACAAATTATCCATGAGGGGTGAAAAAGTGCTAAAAAAAAAAGGTTAAATAAATAACCCACCCACATTTTCAACTTGGTCACATCAATGAAAGCTGGATTTTAGAGCTGCTGAAAGAGCGCTCACAGCATGAGGACAGTGATGTAACATTAAAAGAGCCAGTGTGAGTGGACTGCAGAGCAACAACAGACTGTACTTTAAGACGTAGGGTCAGTCCCTGATGGGTCCAACATTCATCTGTTTCTCCTTTGCACTTAGCCAAAAGCCAGTTTCACCTTTTAAACTTCCCCCCCGTCCCTCCCGTTTAGGGGAGTTACTAACGCTTCAGCTGATCTCAAAGCGGAGCCCCCCGTGGGCCTGAAACATTAGTCTTCTATTTACTTTTCTTAAAACATTCCTTGAAAGAGGCATGGCGTTAACAACTACTGGAACACGATACGTTATCTGTCACACTTGCAACCAATTACTGGATTCCTGTCACACACTTTTTGCAGAATTTTTTTTTGTTTGTCCAAAGTGAAAATTTTGTTAGTGTGTCAACACAAGAGGCAGCAACATGCTTACAACATCTGATTGTGCCTGTAAACAGACTAACCCATCAGACTGACCTACTCTGCAGCAAAGGTAAAGAGTTTGTGTCTTTACAAAGAATCTGAAAGTCTTGGTTACATAACAAGACTGTAAAAAAAAAGGATGAGAAGAGGAGGAGGACTAACTGGAGATTCAGGGCCTCACAAAAGTATTCATTCCTCTCCAACTTCTTTACCATTTCGCTTCAACAGCTGAAAGTCTTGGTGCGTATTTATTTGCTCGTTAACATTTTGGTCCATTCTTTATTGGAAAACAGCTCCAGCTCAGTCCGATTGGTCGGAGAGCGCCTTTGAAAAACAATTTTCAAGCCTAGCCATATAAATTTAATGAGATACAGGTCTGGACTTTGACTGGGCCATTCTACCACGTTCATGCAAAGTTCTAAACCATTCAACGGTTGGTCTCACTGTACGATTAGGGTCATCTTGCTTGAAGTTGAATGTCTTAACTCATCTAACAAATGTTCTTCATGGACTACCAGCTAAAAGCGAAAAAAAAAAAGTCTACCCACACCAGCGGGTGGAGGTGTGATCGGTGTCAAAGAGACTTCTTCCATGTTTGCTGTGCCCCAAACATGGTTTGTGCTAAACTGCTTCAAACTGCCTCAATCAATATGTATGAATATTTAATTTGTACAAAAATAAGTCATAAAATCCCAATAAAATACATTGAAATTTGTAATGTTGTTCTGATACGTGTGTGTGTCTGGAGCAACAGACGTAGCTGGCTAGCTTGACAGAACTAAAGTTGCTCCATCTATTTCTCTTTAGACTTTAATAACACTATTAATTTCAGTGGTTCTGAAACCATAACTTTTTTAAAAACTTGGTCAATCCTGACACAGGAAACTGGCCCGAGTCTAAACGCCAAAACTCACTCCAACACTCCCACCTCATTAGGGATGGCCTTTCTCCAACCTTGGTTAGCCCCTCTGTTCCATTTATTTTCCACCCTCTTCAAAATGTCAAAGGGATCCACTTGGGTTTTTTTTTTCGTTCCTGAAGATTAGTAGGAGATTCTTCTGATGCATGTTTTTATAAACCCCAGTGGAGAAGAGAAACAGAGAGAGGCCAGACCTGTCTGTGCATTGTGCTTCGTCAGCAACCCGTCAACAGACACGCTGCCAATTAGGACTGCGGCCAAATGGCTGGCTGATTTTCTCCCTCCACTGATTCCAGCACAAAGCACACTTTCCCTGATGTATGAAAACTGAAAGAGTGACAAAAACCCAAGGAGCGCTCAAGTGGAAATCCAAAGTGTAGTCGCGTAGATTTATTCGCACGCGTGCTTTAGGTGTAAACAAACACAACCTGCAGCTTGAGAGGAAGATCCAGGACGGGTGTCCTGACTGTGCAGAGTGTCTGTATCCAGGCAGTATCCGGCGCCAGTTGACCATTTGACTACATTTTCATATTGGATCGGGCACCAAGAAGAACCTCCCAGAGCTGGATAAGATGTGTCTGTGTATCGGTGCAGCGGGATGATGCTGAACTGGGTGTAAACTCAATGTACAGTCTTTGACCTACTGTCTTGTCATTGGCTTGGAGACCATTGAGGATGTGAAATGGGAAAGGGCACACACACACACACACACACACACACACACACACACACACACAAATCTTTGTACTTTTCTATGTACTGAAGGCTTTGTAATGAGTTCCATTCATTTTAGTAACTCCATTTATGCCTAACCATTATCAGTACATGCCCAACTCTAACCCTAAGTTCAATTCACACCTTTGTCCTAAAGCTAACCCCTAACCCAAAAACAGCAACTCTTTTTGTGGGATCTGTAAGGAGAAGTCGGACCTTACAATGTAGTATTTGTTGGAATAGTGGTCCTTACAATGTATCAAATACAAGGTCACACACACACACCCCGTCTCATAAATGCTGGTCCTGTCAGACACCGCCATGCAACAGTGGCTCCTGGAGTTACTTTGCATATCAGACCTGACATAATGAGGAGATACTGTACGGTGTCTGAGGAAGGTGGGTGTGGGGTTGGAAGATGATACTGCCACCTCGTCTGGCCAGCTAAACAAATCTGACTCAGAAGAGCACCACCCTTGTTGGAGCGCCTCAGTTTCAGGCTGTCGAGTAAGGAGGAGCTGTAACTTCAGACATCAGAGATGGCTGCGGCAGACAAGGACCACCCATCTCAGGAAGCTGTGGTCTAAATCTTTATCGTCAGCACCTGGAAGCATTCATGTTGTCTCAATGTAGAACTGCTGTTGAGAACTTGCGTCTGAAGAAAATCTGAAGTGGAAAGAAGTACATCTGTACCAGCTTTCCACATTTATACGGAACCCTTTCTTTGTTGCAAAAGAGGTCAAGCTCAGTCAGATTGAATGGAGAATGGCCCAGTCAAAGTCCAGACCTTTCGCACATGAATGTTTTAATCTACACCTCTCTTTACTCACACTGTTCCTGTCTATTTAAAGTCTGTAGGGGTGCAGGATTTTCTGTCTCCACTCGGCCCTGTCGCTAGTGTCCTCCAGGGCTAGGTCTTCTGTCTTTATGTCATGCATGATGCCAGTGATCCAGCATTTCTTTGGGTGCTAACAGTGTCTTTTTCCAATGGGGTTGAGGCATAGTGGTGTCTTAACCACAGACTTGTCACTGCTGAGAATGGCGTGACCACCCCACTACAGCTGGTCCTTCCTCATCTTGGCAGTGATGGGAGCTACTTTGAGTCTTTCTCTTGCATCCTTGTTCATGACATGGTCGAATCTGGTCAGACCACCTGAACATCTCCATTTCTACTGTGCTGTGGATTTGCTTGTTTTCGGCATCTTCTTATTTCACAGCACTCTGGTGACTTGTCACCATTTAAGCCACACCTTAAATCACCCGTGGGCATCGGACAGTGTTTGCTTCTGAGGTAATTGGCAAGCCAAGGTATTTGAACTCTGTGGTCTTGACTATCACAGAGTTCAAAGACCTTGCTTGCTTTATTCCACGCCAGGGTTCTCAAACTGGAGCTCTTGAGCGTCAGCGTCCAACAATGTTTGACTGTCGCTCTACAATTCAACACATCTGAATTAAATAACATGTCATTAGCAGGACTCTGTAGAATATTTCAGCATGCTCAGGAAGTAACTCGGCTATTTGATTCATGCATCGGACCTGGGACACATCTAGGAGCTGTAGGACATTGGTGATCCCTGATCTAAGTCACTCCAATGTACCACTGGCTGTTCAGTTAGGGTTGTTGTCCTGCTGGAAGGTGAAGCTCTGCGCCTCTCTAAAGTATTTCTCTTACATGAACTGCAAACAGGAAATAATAGGTTTTCTGTAAACAGAGTCTCAGATCTGAGGATGTGTATTTATACAGATATCATAGGTTTCAAGACCTACCAGTTAGTTGAGGAAATTGGTTCAAGTGGATTTTATTTAGGTTCCTTATATTAAAAGGGACTGAAAGTTAATGCTTATATTTTATTTGTAAAAACTGGAGAAATCCATGCGTCTTTTTATCGACTTTTCTGATTTGGACGATCTGACAAAGTCTTAAAAAAATCCTGGACCCACTGAAGGAGCCACAAACATTTCATAAAGTGCTCCCAGAGTCTTAACTGGATGCTCAACATACAGATGTTTGGACAGATGTTTCTCTGAGCAAGAACACTGCGGCTGCACTCCTCTTCATGCAGACACAGACAGCCGAGGGGTTTTTTGATAGTACTGCACGGCCACTGGTAGAGCCTCAGGGGGGTCTGCTCGGAAGTCAGCCCAGAAAGTGCTGCACATCACCCCAAAGCTTACGCACGACACAGACGATGCTATTTTTATTTTCTCTGTGTCCTGGTGGAGAAAACGGGGCGGGGGGAGTCCTGAAGCCACGTCACTGTGAGCTTACACAACATCCTACTGCCTGTATCTAAAAGCTGTTTGGGTGGTACAAAAGATGAGAATGTTTGCTGTTAAACTGTTGTGACTGTTTGATGGATAACAGCTATAGATGTGCCAACCGGAGGTAGAAACTAGGAGTGAGCCATAGGATGGAGCCACCTCAGTCAAATTCAGAGGAGGGTGGTTAAAAATAAACTCCTTCCAAGCCCCACATGACCAGAAGAGATCAGTGATGCATACACCTTAAGAGCACAATGTGACAGACAAGAAAAGGAACAGAAACCAGTTTCTCTTCTTTGAATCGTTCTGCCTCTAACAACGCAGACATTTTATCTTGCAGACAGGCCGAGCTGATGACGTCCAGATTATATTTTCAGACCAGACCTCTCAGGGGATCGTTTTGTGCCGGGATTTAGGCTCTGACAGACTGTCTCAGTGTGAGCGCACTCTTGCCAGTCACCCCAGCAGGGGGTGGGGTCAGGTCAGGTCAGGTCAGGGCCATGGACCGATGCCCGGCCCAAGTATCTATTCCAAAGCCTGATTGACCCTATAGTGGCAGGAAATGTGTACACTGCTGTGAACTCTCAGAGCCTGGCTTCTGGGAAGATTTGGTTATCCATCAGTGAAGCTCCGCTTGTGAGTCATGCCCACTTTCACCTCAGATCACCTACGACTGCTTGGAGTACTGTCACTTTTATTGAAGTCGTTCAGCTTTCCGTTATTTAACTCGACTGCAGCTTCTTCCCTGAGGCAATTGTTTGTGCGCTTTATTTGATCACAGATATGACACTGTTAGGTGCTGTTCCCCATTTCTTTAACATTTTCCATCATCCAGAAGGACAGAAAACACCTTAATCATTCTAAAAAAAGAGTCAACACTTTGGGGGCTTTTTATGCAAAGGTTTGGCTGTTGACTTAAAGTGAGCTCTGTTTCATTTTGTAACCCTGACCCCAACCATAGCTCTTACTAGCTTGGCTATTTAGTTTAATATGTTCAAATGGAGTCTTGAGCTATAGTCTATGAATTAGTTATCAACTTCAGATTTGCATAATTTGGGGAAGTAATTTGGACCGCAAATTCCAAGACAGGCATTTGAAATTATTTAATGTAAGCACAGCTTATTGCAAATGTATTAGTACTACAGTATCTTAAGCTTTGGATATCTGATGAATCCACCAGCTGAAAGTGGAAAGAGCATGGCATGACTTCGAGACCTACCAAGCCATGGCTGCTAACCTAAATTTACGCAGCCAACAGACCCATGGTAACTCTGGAGGTCGGGTGGGACAGCTACTTACAAGTCTGACCTTGATGAAATAATTCCTTCTGTAGTTTGCCACAAGCCATTTACAGAACACTGCAAACATGTGGAAGGTAAGATAAGGTAATTTTATTTATATAGCGCATTTTCAACAACAAGGCAATTTAAAGTGCTTTACATAAATTAAAAAGGAAATACACACAAAATAACAAACCAAAGGAAAGAGCAAAAGAAAGAATCTTGTAATGTTGATAATCCATTCCTGTTCTGAGTTGCTTGTGTAGTTTTTCTGCATTCTAAGTTTGTTTTAATCCCTGTTCTGGGTTGCTAAAGTACAAGTGAGTACGTATTGTCTGGACTTTCTAAGTATGTTCGAATTTTGTAAAAGTAATAAGTACCCCTCAATTTCTAAGTAAAAATAAAAACTAAAGAAGAAGGAGAAGAAGGCACTTCTATGGTTGAGGCAACCATAGAACCTTTTCGCCCGGAAGAGTATTGCTATCTTGCAACCTGGTGCTGACGTCTCGGTGGGGGGATGATTGTCTTCACAGCAGAAAGGGAAACTGATCAAGAGTTTATAGGAAAATGAGTAAAGCTCAATAGAGAGCATTCCTAGAAGAAAACTTAAGAGATTTGCAAAAGACTTGAGCTTGGGGAAGATGTTTACCCTAGTCCAAACTTAAATCCAGTTGAGGATCTGTCACAAGACCAAAATAGATGTCTGATGTATCCTAAATGGAAAGTTGCTTTGTTTATATATTGAATCCCAAAGGTGAGGAAAATAAATACAACCCTTAGCAAAGGCTCAGATGATGCAAGGAATGTTTGGAGGGCATAAGGTGAAAATGGCGCAGTGCACTGAATACTAATGGCCAATTCTGGGGCACAGACACCCTCAGAGAAGTGACACAGGTCTCATCTGGCTGCTCCAGACAAAACCACCTCCATGATAGACAGCTCATCTCATGCCTTTGATGATAACTGTGTGCTTACCGTCTTTTCACCCCCACAGAAGTTCATGCCAACGCACTGGCCTTAGTACACAGCGCATGCAGGGTCTGGCTCGGCCGGAGTTGCGCGCGACAGCACACAGAAATAAAGGGGATATAAGTAATTTAGCACATTGTGACACTTTCACGGTCTAATTAGCCCCAATGTTGCAGTAAACACGCCACAATGGCCCTGCAGTTCTGGTTGCTCATTAAGTATGGATGGAGCTGAAGACGGCCAGCCTCTCTCAACCGTCAGGATCTGACTCGTCACAGGAGGAGGCTCGGCAGAACCCTCCAGAACCACAGCAAGGTCTGGTTAAAGAAAAGGAAGTTCCTTCCTATTGCTCAAGGTTGAGTTGTATTCATTGCAGACTATATTTAAGCATGCTCTTGTGCAAAGTTAGAAGAGAATGGGAAGCTGCTTCAGGGCTGCAAGGACTGAGAAGAGGCAGGTTGCTTTCCTCTTCTCTGCTTCTTCCTTTGACGCGGCGATGGGGATTTTCCTCTTTCACTCTCTCTCTGTTGCAGCAGCAAACGTGGCCAGCGAGCTGTGATCAAACCAAGCTTTCATCCCTCCTCTTTTTCTTTCCTTCTCTCGTCAGCTGGAAGGCTTCAGCAGCAGGATGCCCCAGATTAACAAACCACCTCCCCTCCTCCCTTCCAGTGCAGAGGCTAGACCCCTCTCCAACAGCGAAGCTCTACTGCCACCTTCTGGCCACAGCCGAGGCACCAACCGGATCTCGTGGCGTCAACTCAGTGAAAGCATGTCCAAATAAATTACGGTATTCAAAAACGGAGCTTGATTAATCTCAACTAATTGCCGCAGACTCTTTTGAATTTCAAGACAGCAGCGCGTGAATCGATAACTGAACGTGGTGCTAATTTAGTGAGTGGCCTCCTGGCAGGGAGAGGTGACTGAGAGGTTGAACAGCGCAGCAGACCAAACGAGCCATTATCCAACAGGACGAGCTCAGCATTTTCCGTCTAAATACCCTCCGGCCAAGACACACACACGCCTGCACATACACACACAACCGTCTTGTTCTGACGGAGTGAAGTGTAGCCAGGGTTCAGCACACTCCAGGGGTGAACTGGGGTTGAGAACTGTTGTAGACGGGGTCCTCTGCTAAACTGCAGTATTACATAAGACTATATATATCTTAGTTATTATTGCAGTTGGTCATTTATAGCGCCTTTGCAAAAGTTTGTCACATTACAACCACAAACTTTAAAATACTTTATTACGATTTTCTGTTGTAGACCAACACAAAATGGTGCGCATTGTTGAAAGTCCTTAATGGTCCGCCACAAGGCACGTGAAGGACCAGACTGTAGCTAGGTGTGCACAGAGGATCATTAGGGTCGACTGTCCCTCCATCCTGGACTTGTACGGGTCAAGGGTCAGGAAAAGGAGCAGCTAACGTCTCTTCAGATTCCACACATTCTGGACACAAACTGTAGATTTTTGCCCTCAAGTTGGCGCTACAGAGCGCTACTAGCAACAACCTTGTCTTTCTCTTTTGTATAAACACTGATGCTAGGTGTTTATACACACACACACACACACATATATATATATATAAAAAATTCCCTTCTCACCCACCGCGGGTGGTGTTTCTTCCTCTTAGCTCGGGTCCTCTACCAGAGGCCTGGGAGCTTGAGGGTTCTGCGCAGTA
>CAEFZY010051594.1:0-32618 GCA_903066815.1 Brachyrhaphis roseni
TATATATATATATATATTTTGTATTATTATTATTATTTTCCAGATTTAAATGTCTAACCAGTTTTTATGTATACAATGTTTTATGTATTTTATAGAATCGCCTACTAAGGTAAGGCAATATAATAAAAGAATATAATAAAACATTATCCAAAAATGTTTTATTGCTCATTATTAAAGCATTTAGCAAATGGAAATTATTTTGGCAAACCTCTTACCACACTAAAACTGACAACACGCAGTGTAATAAGGAGAACATTTCATTCAGATATTTAATGCTTGAGGTAATTGGAGTTTGCCTTTCTTAGAAGAAAAATCTCTTTGAAAAGTATAATCTGATCAGTGGAGTGTGTAACTGCCGTAAATGACTGGGAGAATGCCACAATGGCCCCTTTTTGTTTTAAGAGTAGATGTTGACAGAGCTGGTATTGTACATGAGGCTTTTGAGATGCGTACTATTTAATTTGCCAACTTCCATTCTGGAGTACTTCCAGTATGGACGGTGTTCAACATTGACAAGCTGACATCTGAAATTAATAAGGTAACAAATCAACGTACTTAAAAGGCTCAATACTGATTTGCCCTTATTTGTGTGTAAACATGCTGTATACCAGTATGCATAATACAGCTTATATCACAGATGAACTGTAGGTTACCTTGATGATGGCAAACCCAAGGATGACCAGCATGGCATAATTCAACGCATTATGCAGGAACTTCTCCAGCTTTACCACACAACCCTAAAAAACAAAGACAATGAGTTTGTATTAGAATCTACCTAAAAAGAGTCATAGATACCTAAAAAGAAATCTGCACAGATAAATGAGCTGGAGACTCGAAGCGGATACTTTTCAACCAACCCTGATTGTCGACTGGCTGGACAGAAACTCAAAATCAGTTTTTGTGGGGGTATATTTGGAGAAAACGAAACACATCTAAGTGCTCGTAGCCTATGGTGATACCTACATATTTGGATGTGGAGTTGTCTGTATAAGGTGTTCCAAAATGAAGTTGGAAGAACAGAAATGCAAGAACCTATTTAAAAGGAAATGGTATTTTCTAAGACAGCGCATGCCATTGTGTGGAGGCCTGCCTTTTAAAGAGAGCAAAATATTCAATAGGTAACAGGAAGGTTGAACAAGTACGATCTGGAACTATTGGCTGTAAATATGAGGTTCAACATTTTGTAGGGAATACAGTCGTTTGTTTTACTGATGCTAACTTCATTAAGAATATACATAAGATGCTAACGACAGTTGAATATGCAAAGCAGTATTTTTTATTTTTTTTAGCAACTGTGCTTTTAAGAGAAGCCTGAATCATCATCAGTGGGTCATAGCTTTACAAAAAAACAACAACACAGAAGTCAGAAATCAACTTCAAAACTGACTGTTGCAACTCAATTGGCAGGTTTAGTTATTTTATGTTAAAGTATACAGCTACTGAAATATACTTTTTCAAAATACAAGATAAAGTCTGGTCTAATCTGCAATGTCAAAAAAAGAGAGAGAGAAAAAAAAGCATAATTCAGAGAGAAGAAAGGGCACAATCAGGAATGACTGCAAGCTAACTGGTGGATTGTAACGTTTGTGTTTGATTTACCTCTTGATAAAACTGGCTTGGTGTGGTGCCGTTGCACTGAGTTGTGTTTATGCAGCAAGATTGAGGTACAGTTTTGTTTTTTTCGAACCAGGGGGTGTTGTACCAGCTGGTGTAGTTGACGACTCCACAGCACTTCAACTGCAACGACAAAAGAAAATGAATTTGTATGTACTTACTTCTACTATGTAAACAAAAATTCCATAGGTCATGCACTACTGTTTTTGACAAACAAGTGAGATAAGTATTGCAAATGGGACACAAATATTTGTCTGCCTATATTAACACAATTGTGAAACAACAGAAACATTATCAGTCAAGTCATATTTATTTTTGATCATTGCATCCTTACAACTTGCTTGCCTAAATACCTTATCTGGATGAAAAGTCCAGATAAGGTATTCTGGGGAGGCTCAATAATAATAATTATTCATGAACACTAATATGGCTTCCCAGAAGAAGGAAATGCAAACAGAGAGAACCAAGGGAGGAAATGAAACCGCACGGGTGAGAGAGTGAACGCAGAGCAAAAAACATGTTGATGTGTTTGAAAGTAGAGCTGGGAAAACAAGTCTATTTATGTGGACAGGAAGACAAACCTGAGACTGCAGATCATTCACAGCTTTGGAGTTAAGATTGGTTCCATCATACATTGAAAAGGTCTCATTCATCGAGCGCTCCAGCTCCTGATTTATCTGCGCCGACTGCAAGACACAAAGTAGAAAAAGTAATTTCAACAATAGGAACTAAAGTAAAATACATTTATAAAATAGAAAAATAGGCACACAAATGTGGTCATTAGTGAGATTGCATTATTTTGACTCACTTTGTTTTGGTAAATGAAGATAAACACCAAAGCAGTCACTTCAGCTGCAAAGACTATCACGATAACCAGAAAGAACTGCAAAAAAGGGGAAACAGTTGAAAGAAATTAGAATGTCGAAATTGTTAAACATAGTGAAAAATTAATTATGCAAAAAATGAGCAAAATTTATTCCCTTCCAGCCAACTGAACAAATGCTGAGAAGATCCAGAGAAGTACAAATGCTTACACAGCCAAGGCCAAATTTGGACTCTCTGAGCGTGGCGCAGCATCCCACCAGGCCGATGACGACCATCACCACGCTGGCAATGATGACGATGACCGCGGGGATCAGAGACTGCTTGTCCTCCACAAAATTGTCAAAGGTTTTATAGCTCATGATTATGTAGGCACCAACGTAGGCCAATGCTGCTCCAGCACCCTGCGAGGCAAAGAAAAACATTTTGTTGTCTAAGTGGACAAGTTTGTGCCACAGTTTAGTAAAACCAGAGTAGCATTATACAAGAAAACATGCTGTTGTGATTATGTTAAATATTGAAATAGCAATTGACAAAATTAATCTGAATGTTACTTTATTCTTCCACCGTCACCATATTCCCACTAGTCTCTATGAGCTCTTGGAACTTATAAGACTGCCATGAATACCTGAGACATCAAACTGGCCAAATATATTATTAGAAGGCAGCATATAAATTAGGGCTGCACAATACAATACCCATTTATCATTCACAAGGTTATTACCAATAAGGGATTAAATTGCGCAAAGAACTACTTGAGCTGCAGACAGGCACAAAGAATTCACTCTCTATGCCAGTATTCTTTGTGATATGTTGCTTAATGCAACAGAAAATATTAAGGTGGACTAAAATAATGTCAGGGTACAGGTAAGTTGCTTGCCAGAACAGCAGATGTACCTTGAGGGAATTTTTTTTCAATAAATCATGCTGTTGACATGGAAATAGTTGTTTTTTTTCCCAAGTAGCTGGATAGAGTACTCACTATCTGGGGGCTATAGCTTCTATGAACCAAATTAGAAAAACATTGACATCACTTAGCCAAGTATGCATTCATTAAAAGCTGTCTCAGTTGCAGCCTATGCCAACATCATCACTTGTCAGATGCTTTCCTAATATTACAAGTGCATGTCACATTCATTACAATAATATTGCGTCTGAGTAGGCTTTTGGATTTGTATTTTGCACACATTAATATGTTGCAATGACAACTGTAGTTCAGTATTTTGTGCAGCTCAAGTGAGTAGTCTTTCAATTTAATTTAAGCTCAGTTCAGTTTAAAAAAAATACTTTATTTATCCTATTGGGAAATTAAGTGATGTCGTAACTCTCTTCAAAGAGTCATTGTCTATGGCTGTGGGCAGAAAGGCTGTCCGTCAGCAGTCAGTCCTGCCACATGTCCCAATAAGCGTCTGTCTAAAGACTGCTCCTATATGATAATCTCATGACTGTCATGGCATGATAACAGCTAATAATCCAGGCAGAGGAGACAATATTTCATAGTAACATATCTTGTATCACACAGTCAGCTGTTGGATAGCACTGCTAATCTACGTCGTTTGCTTTGGTAGATCTTTTTTTTTCTTTTTACATCTGTTTTGCAGTATTCTTTAAAGGCCAGACATAGTTGAGGTCATAGTTCAGGTATTGCTTAAGTTTGAGATAATAATCAATTTCTCTCAATTAAAAAACAACAATACCTTGTTGCCACATTTATGCATAAAAGCAACTACTTGAAAGCAAGAGTAAATATAACTTCTACACAAAAAAAAGCACAAACCTAATACAGTAATTACTCTAACGTGCTGCAGCCATGAGTACAGTTTAATATTTTAAAAAACCTACATTAATCTGAATGTTACTTTATTCTTCCACCGTCACGATATTCCCACTAGTCTCTATGAGCTCTTGGAATTTATAAGACTGCCATGAATACCTGAGATCAAAGTGTGTTGTACCTGACACACTTAGATGCAATGTGTCAGGTACAACACAATGCATCTAAGCTCTTGTCTCTGCAAGGCCAACTTGCTCAAAAGTCCAGTCTGCCTGAACTTTGCATTTATGATTGAATACTCGTTTGCTCCTCACACTACCCAATAAACCATATATTTGAGACAAAATCTGCTGTATTTGAAAGGACCATCAGAGTATGGCGCAGTCTCTTTCCTCAGGTCATGCCAGATACATTATACCTGGCATATAAGGCAAACACTAGGCAAAACTATAAGGCACTGTTGTCCACTAGACTAGAGACAGAGGGGGCAGGAGGAGGCAGACGAGAAAACTGGGTCAATCTGTGGATGAGAAAAACTCCCTCTGACGTGGAACCTGGACTTTGTAACTTTATTGATTGCTTGTAAACACAGCTACAGCGAAAGGAAAAAAGATCGGACCTTAAAAAGACTATATGATACATTTTAAGAAGATAAATATAGTCACACTTCTTTCTGTTTGACGGGTCAATATGTTAAAGGTTTAATCTCATTTTGTTTTTAGTATTTGTCCTGATTGAATTAATTTCTGCTTCAAAAACATATTTAACATAATTCACAATAAGAAATGTAGCAAAAGTAAAATAAATAAATAAAAACTACTAAAATCATTTGTTCTGTCCACATAATGGAGAAAAATATTACAGATATAATACACATATGCATTTGGTTGTAAAATAAGAGCAAAGCAGTAAAGTTTTCTAAGAAAAGATTTCCTTTTGTTGTATATCATGTGATATGAAATCATGTGATCACTCCAGAGTTAAAAGGTAGATTAAGTCACAACCTTATCATTGTTTAGCACTGACATCACCAATCATAAGACTCCATGCATGAGTCAGTCCTTTGCATATACGGAACAATTTCATATCTCTTCATGTAAAACAAGCTTTGCTTATATAATTTCAATGTGAGTTTAACCTAAATTTAAAAAATGTGGGGCAGCTCTAGAGGCAAAGGTAAAGCATTTATCTTTAGATTGACACGCCCAATTTCCCTTTGCCCCTTGAAATGGATCCGAGTTAAATCTGAGTCACTGATAAAAGAAGTCCAATAGCAGTAGAAGAAAGTAAACAAGCTGAAGTGTGGCGTTTCTTAAGCAACAACTCTGGTCATATGAAAAATAACTATGAGTGATAAACTCTTTTTGACTTTGCTTGTTAAAAATCATGCACTCATGAAAAAGGCAAGACGATAATGCAGTCATTTGTAACACAACAACAAAAATACAATCAAACTTCCCTTTCATGTGTTTGCCAAATTAGAGCTGTTTTCAATATTACTTCCACTTTAACATTACAGCTCTTTTATTGTTCGGCTATTTTTTTTATATGTACAGATGTGTGTTATCTGTAGTCTAACAATAATTTACATGGACTTAGGTCTCATGACTCGGTTCCCTAATCACTCCCTAGTCACAAGATCCCTGATCCCTGTTCCCCTGCACCTCTTCCTGTGCTTCTCACCCCCTAATTTCTCCAGAAAATCTGATCTTGTGTCTATGATGCAGCACAAAGAGGCTTACACAACGTACAGCGTTCACACGCCGCGTCGCCTCGCTGGAATTTGAGAAAGCCTGTCTGAGGTTATGTTTCTTAATCTGTGGTGATGATTTTTGGAGAGTTCCTTGCAGAACCTGTTGAATCTGTACTCACTGGACCACATTCCACATGCATGTTTTTAAAATTAGAAGAGCAGCTGATCACTTCAGCTCTTGTCCTTGCAAAACTTTGACTTAATGTTTAACTTTGGTCTCATAAAAACACTAAAATTAGATGTGTGTATATGACATGGTATTATTTCATGAAGCCATTTTAAGTGACATTGTTAACAACATTTTAAAACAAGTCTTGGACAGTAGTTAATGTTTTGTGTAAGTTTTTGAACAAATCCAAAGTCTTGGACAACCTCAAATGAAACTGTGTTCTTGCTGATTCTTGGAAACAGTTTACAAAACAGAAGCAAGTTTCACTGATTCCCTAACAGAACTTCCAGATTTTTAAAAGTAAGAATGATCCTGCTTGAGGGCTGAATTATAGACATTTTTGCTCCATATGCAGAGATGACAGTTGCTGATTTGTAACAACAAAACAGAAAAACAGGGCCCTCTTACATAGGCATTGAACAGAATTTGTGGCCAAATTCTGAGCTTATGTTTGGAAGTAGAGTGGTTATCATGGCTCGCATTACTGAAACAGTAATACACACCGTTTTGTGAGTATCCCCTTTATTATAACCCTGAAGCTGCCAGCGTTTCTAAATTCAGCATATTCCTTTACAGACAGGTTGAAAGCTCAAAAGAATGAAAATAGGACAAATTTTCTGTGATGTTGACTGTATTTTTTCTATGTAAAGCACTTTGAACTGCCTTGTTGCTGAAATGTGCTATACAAACTTGAATCAATCAATCAATCAATCAAGTTTGAGTGATTGATTCTCTTCTCAGCCTCCCTTTTATTTGCTAAGTATTGTGCTCGTTCTCACTCTTCATGAGCTAAAACTAAACAAATATGTCCTGACATAGAAAAGGCAGCTTCCTTTTAAATAGCTTCTTATATTTCCTTAATGTTATGAACATATCACCTAACTTTGAGTCTTCTTCCCTTAGTGACAGTGTCCACACGGAAAAGGGTTTTAATCAGCGCAATGTTGCAGTGGTTATCTATGGAAAGTACGCTGAGACAAAGCAAATTTCAAGTTTCCACATGCAGGTTGAGTTAGGCTTCAGCAAAGGGCCTACCAGCAAACCGGTAGGCAGGCCTACCGGTTTGAAACAGACTATTGTGAAATAAGAAAGTCACAACATGGAGGTGGGTATTAAGATAAAGCAGGCAGTATCAGTGTTCCCCTACAGATGAGCAAATCAGACAGTAATGTAATTACACAGACCTCCGTTGCAAATTGTCCCAAAAATCTATTTAGTTTGCTCAAAAAAAAAAAAAACACAAGGGGAGCTAGTCAGGGCGGACCAAAGTGTTTATGTTAAAACAAATGTAGAAATGGCCTGTTGTCTATATATAGAAAGTGTGTCACAGGTGAAGCAGAATTACTGGAAATGTTAGAAGGGGTGGAGGGTCTCAGGTTCCTCTAAATCTACCCAGCAAAAATAAAAAATTAAGCTCCACATCCGGCCTAACTGAGCTACATAGAAAGGACAGCATAGAAATAAGGAAGTTACTGTCCACTAAAGCTGACACCCTTCTGTGATGTTTATCAAAGCAACTTTGATTTCTGTAAACGTCTAAACGTCTACCTAATAAAAATTACATTAATAATAATAAAACACGCGGCAGTTGTAAAGTAAACAGACTCGGTTCATGTTTGCTTCTTGGTTTCAAATCTCAGCAGGTGCAAATTTATCACACACACACACACACTTACCCAGAACACCAAGCTGAGGAAGAGCAGGATGGTCTTGGACGTACAAATGCCGCAGTCCATGTTGCCAAACAGAGGAGACCGAAGGAGAGCTGTTCTGTAAATGTCTTTCCTTTTCTTTAATCTCGGAGTGAGAGGCCACGCGCCAGCTGCTTCTACCGCAGTCACAAGTTTCCTTCTCACTGGCTGACTGCGCTGACTGTGATCACATGGTCACATGACTGCTGTGAGGGGATTGAAGAGAAGGGGAGGGGTCACTGAGGGAACTGTTGGAGATTTAACAACAGGGCATTGTTACAATCCAGGGGAAACATTTTGTTAGGGAATTAACTTTATTTATCTTTATAAAAACCAGCAACAAGTCAGAAATTTTCAACAGAAATGCCCTAGAATGGTCGTTGTTAATGTTTCTTGTGAGATAATACTTCACAGTAAGTTTTATTAATTAGGCAAATGAAACTGGTTCCACACAATACTCATCAGTGATGATTCTGATGAGTATTGTGTGGGACAGTTATGACATCAAAAGACTAATTCACTGGAATTAGGACTTAATTATCTTTTATCTGGTTTTAACTCCAAAATCACTGTTCATCTTCAGTCCATGGTCAGTTTTTAGTAGGCCTATAGCTATTAAAGGGTTTTTTCCACTTCAAAATGCCATACTTTTCCAGGGTAAATGTTCTAGATTTTTTTTTTTTTTCAGTTTTTACAACATTTTTGACTTAAGTGGTTGTCCTATCTGTATATTCTACAGATCACAAAGCAGTTCACTCCTACAGTAAATCTGGCAATTCAGCATGTGGTTAATTTAGCTGGGGGCGGGGGGTTAGCTCCTGGGCTAACTTATCTGTACATATCAAACAATGATCACATGGTTTGACAGTCATTAACACCTTTCTCTTGTAGAAAGAATGTCCTGGGTTTGAAACCTGGTCTGGAAATATGTTGCTTTACTTTGGCATGTTGTGTGAATGGTAAATATATACTACAGTTCTACCATGACAACACTGATTATGATTAACCCATGCTTTCCACATTATTCTTTTTATTTTTTTATAAACACTTTGTCCTCACTGAGCTCCCTTAGCTTTAGGATCTTGACCTATATGACATGTGAGCAGAAGAGACAGTCAAACTCTATCCAACTGGTCAAATGTATTATTGACTTGCAAAGTTTAATACAGGGCACCTGAAATATGAAACACCACTAAACCAGTTCCTTTGCTATCATAATATTGCTCCTACTGATATGAAGTAAAGACATTTTAAAAGAAAATTGTGAGGGTTTTAATCATTAAATAAAAGCATCATAAAGATGATTTTATACAGCTGGGGTTATTATGTCAGTCATGACAGCATGAGGCTCTAAGTTGAAAGTGTTAAAAGCTATAAGATTGGTGTGGCTTTGTCAGGGAGACAAATCAAGTCAGATAGGCTGGAAAAAAGTTCATTTTAATTCTTACAGTTTTGTGCGAAATAAATTAGGGAAGTAAATGTCCTGACCTATTTTATCTCTGAACAAATGTCATGGGCATTCAAACTCTGGATGTGATTTCTATCTACCTTTTGTAATTAACAGAACATTTTATACATAAACTAATTTATATAATGACCTTCAAGCCATGTTAAACACTTGATTGATTGGTGTGGTGCATTCAGGACAACATACCTGATAAGTTTGGTATCCTATCCTCAAAATTATATTTTATTAATACAACATACAGTAGATTGACAGCTGAGAAGATCTGCACATCATTCATGTTGGGTCAAAATGCCCCCTTATAAATGGCTCCATGTCTTTCCTAAGAAATTGTCTATAAAATCTTGGAGGTCCATTAAACCAGTAGTCTTTATTTACATATTTTCATCCATAAATGCATTTTTTAACTAAGCCTGACTTGTTTGCTTGATACAATTGACTGTATTGACCAGCACCAAGGAAATGCGGAGTGCGCACATAAATCTTGCCATTATTGCGTCTGACTTTTTGGGTTTGCTCAGATTGGGGGTTTATCCCATCACAATCTTCAAATAATTTAGTGTTGTTCATATTCACAAAAATACACTATGTAAATACATTTGTAAAATTTTAATTTCTGTTAAAAAGAATAGATTAAAAAAGAAAACCTTTGACCAATTTCTGAATTTATGCTAGGTTTTATGCAAGAACTAAATGATACAAAGGTAGCCTCCATTTACTAAAGCTCTGGCAAAAAGAACTTTGATGAAGAAGCAGGGCTTATTTAGTCAGATGTTGTTTGTCTATTGTTTCATTTTTTTCTAAGATAAAAATGAGATTTTAAAATAAATGTCTACTTTTAACTTGAACTTGTAAGACCAAATTCTCTTATTTTTCCACAGTTGCGTATTCTGTATCTAAACATCTGTCACTGTCAGTGACTAATTTGCTCCAACACCAGCATTGAGTCGCCACTGACAGGAATAAAGCAGAACTGCAGTCTGACGCTGGACTTTTTAGTGCATGCACCTTTGAATGCAACTGCAGGAGGCGCTATCAGTGCACCGCAGGAGGCAGCAGGATATTTGCCAATCTTCTCCCTCATGCACACACATGCAAACTTATCTCTCAGCAGTACAGAAAAAGAAATTATAAGACAGAGCAGGAGAATATATATCTGTTTTGTTTGAGCGGCTTGAATGGGAGAAACATTCAATGTTTCTCCCATTGAAACATTGAATGTTTCAATGGCTTTGGCTCCATGTCGCTTTGGCTCCAGACTTTGTAATGTCTAGTGAGTTTATCTGTTAATGATTCCTATTTTAATGTAATCTGTCACTTGAGAAACAGTCCTGATAAAAACATCATTTTCACAGCTTGCATAAAAATACTTTATATTAAAGCAATTGATCAATTTCAATAAAAGTGTTTCAGGATGAGAAAAAACTTTTTCCACAATAGAAAGCAGTCACTGTTTGCATTTAATTAAATTAAATACTGGCAATTACTATAAATAGGAAGGGTATTTCCACTGAATTTTTAAAAGGGTTTGTGCCTGTTCTGTTACTATTATTATTTTCTGGTTTTAAAAAAAATCTGGAAAGTATAAGTACTTATTCAGATGAGTCAGTTGCATTTGATTTAATAGTTGTATTTACATCCAGAATAAAATAAGAATTGATTCAAAAGTGCAACGGTCACTTTAAACTGTTGAAGTTCTGGTGAACTGAAAGATCAGGACATGAGAAAACCCACTGATGCTTGGGTCAAGAAAGCGGGAAAAGGAATTGCAATTTGTGTACACCTCTGATTAAATTGGTTGGGGAGGGAGAACCCGGGAAAATAATCTTGAATTCGTTTTTCTACCCACCCTTCATTTCTGGCTGATAATGTTATTCTGGCTCAGATCCACTTCCCTCCATGCAAAACACATTTACTTATTATGGCGTTTACAGTATTTTTTTTATATTAAATTGAATCAATTAGGCAAATAAAACTGGAATAAAACAATATGTCAAAAACATTAAACTGTAATGAAACATAGTGCAAATCTGTGACATATTTTAACTCATTTAAAAAACAAATGTAGATGGAAAAAAATTGAAACTGTTTTAATTTTAATATTCTTGTATGTACTCAAATATTTTTTCTGAATCTGGGAGAAGGAAACCAAATCTTATTGTCAGTAAAGATGAAGAATGTCCCTCCTGTGGTGCTGAGACTGTCTCTATATGGTTCTCATTTGAGATTTATTCACCAAACAATATTTACACAGCATCAAGGGGTTTTTTTGCCACCAAGCGTCATACTGCCCTTCAAAAGCATTTTCATTTAGACATGAGTATAATTTTCTTATCTGCAAAGACGTGACTTAGTTTTGTCATAATTTTAACTTACTGAGGAAACAATTGTGTTTCTTTGATCATTTTTCAAAGCATTTACTCAGCAAATAATAATTAAATAAACCACACATTTTACAACAACATACAAAGAAGATCACACACTTAAAGATTATTTGGTTTGGTTTTTTCTACATGATTATTTTGAGGTCAAAAACCTTGTCAAGTGATTAAAATGCATGTCTAGAATGGCATTAGACAGCTGCCAGCTTGTATAGAATCAAGACACATTTTCTATGTTCAAATAGGTTATTAAAGAAATTATAGATTCATGAAGTAGAGATTGTATGGAATTTTTACTATGTACTTTTAAGAAGATACGTAAAGTTTTTTCTCAAATTTTACAGAAAAATCCAGTTGAAGAAAACACATTCCTTACCGTGTTAGAGAGGTGCCACTTCGAGCTGTGGTGGGATTGCTTCTATATGGTCCTCATCATGTTTTTTTTTTTTGCATAACACATAATTCTTTATTTATTTCTCACATAATCCAATCACAAAAACATGTTTATTTCCGGTTGTTTGAGATGTTGTCATCTGTGGAAAAGTATCACAACACACTTCCTTTCTTCACCTTACAGGGTTCAACTGTGTTTCTTTGATCATCTTTCAATCAATCCATTAAGCAAAAAATACTGAAAGAAAACTGAACTTGTGGGACAATAGAACAAACACATCACACCCTTCAAGATGTTTTTATTAGACGTCTTTCTATTTGATCGGTTAGAGGTAATAAACCTTAGAAACGATCTAAAATGAACATCTGAATAGACATGTGAAAATCGCCACCTTATAAAAACACCAAAAAATTGCGATAAACCACAATAAATCTTTATCAAAAATAAATATTAATGAAGTAAACATTGTGTGAATTTTTTAAAATGTGTTTTTATGTGCATATGCGACCTCTTTCTCTGGATTTTTAATGAAAAATCCAGCTAAAGAAAACACAAACCTTATCTTGTAAGAGAGGGTGGGGAAGATGCCCGCCATGGTGCTGAGACTGTCTCCATAGAGTTCTCATCAGGGTTTCATCCGCTACATTGAGCTAGATATTATTAAGGTATATTCTTTTTTCTTTTGTCATTGCCCGTTTTAACTCTATCCATGGAAACCCATCTCTGTTTATGATTGTTTAATATCTTCTCTCTGAAGAAGTTTGACTTTTTCTATCATCACTGTAATACACCCTGGAGGCAACTGTGTTTCTTTGGCTATCTTTTAATGTATTAATTACGCAAATGAAACTGAAATAAAAAATAACTTTTAGGAAAATACATAAAAAACACCCGGCACTTTTAGATGCTTTAGTCATATATTTTTGTAACCTATCATTCAGGGGTTATAAACTTTAGAAAATGTAGAAAATCCACATTTCGAATGACATCAGACAACTGCCAGCTTCTAAAGAGGGACAAAAACTGCAAGAAATATAAACAATTCTACTGTAAGGATTAATATATATGTCGTAGATGTTATGTGCAGTTTTTTAAACATTCATTTATGCAGATATTCAACCATTTTCTTTATATTTTTACAGAAAATCCAGCAGAAGAAAACACAATCCTTATCATGTCAGAGAGGGTGGGGAAGGTGCCCGCCGTAGTGGTGGGACTGTCTCTATAGGGCTCTCATCATGGTTTTATTAAGAATGACTTTCGGATGCAGACAAGCAGAAGGATTTCTCCAATCTAACCTGTGTTTGACCTCAACTGACCTGAGCCTGCAGGTGGAGCTCCACAATGTCTTCTCCTACGATTGCTTTGCCGGGGGCACTGCCGGCAAAAAAGAAAGCCAAATCCAAGAAGAAGTCAGGTCCTTCAGTGTCTGACCTGATCCTGAAGGCTGTATCTGCCTCTGCACAGCGTGGTGGCGTGTCCCTGGCAGCCGTGAAGAAGGTTCTTAAAGCCGGAGGATACGATGTGGTGAAGAACAAGGCAAGGATCTCTGTTGCCATCAAGCGTCTGGTGAACAAGAAAGTCTTGATCCGGAACAAGGGCTCCTTAAAGGTTAACAAAAAACCTCCTAAGCCCAGAAAGAGGAAGGTGGTGAAGAAGAAGAAGCCAAAGACCAAGAAGAAGAAGGCAAAGAAGGTCACCAAAAAAGCAGCCAAAAAGTCACCAAAGAAGAAGAGGAAGGCCAAGAGCCCAAAGAAAGCCAAAAAACCTGCTGCGGCCAAAAAGGCAAAGAAGCCAAAGAGCCCCAAGAAGGTGAAGAGGGCCAAAGCTAAAAGGACCAAGGCAGCAGCCAAGAAGTGAGGGCTCCCATGGAACCAAAAGGCTCCTCTTCTGAGCTTTCACTCGGTGTGGACTAAGATGCATTCAACAAAACTAAGTTTGCTTTACTGAATTTGCTATTTTCTTACATTTCCTATTTTTTTCTTTTTTCTCATCTGTCACAGTCTGTTATAGACTGAACTGCATTGTTGGAAATAAAAATATATATATTCTTATTTAAGAAGTGTGATGTAGTTACTTTATATACATACTTGCTTGGTAATATAAGAAAGGTGTGTTGTTCAGGTAGAATTATGCATTATTACCATTTTGTCTTAAAAGTAAACAGAACAGTTTGTTAGACTCACTGAGAAGAGCTTTTATTTGCCTCAGTTTAGGAGGATTCCTTGTTGGGTTTAAGATTAGCTTGCTTAATTATCAGAATTAATATTTTCTGGAGTTGTACTTTTTCTGAACTGTTAAACACTAAAAATCAAAAGCACACATGAATCAAATGTAAGCAGGAATGGCGAAGTTTTAGTATATTTAACTTTTATTTGTAAAGTAAAGTTCTCATCAATACACCTTCTGCTGTAACCTGATACAAATGTCAACCTGTTTTACATTCAGCTGGTAAGCTGACGAAATTAGATAAAATAATGTCTGAACCCAATTATTTGCTATTAAGGAGATTTGTGGAGATTAAAAGAGAGGGTAGGACTCCAAGAAACGCTCCACTGGCCAAGTGTCAAGAGGTTTATTTTCCAAACACACTGCTTCGTTGTCACAATACTGCGGCCAAAAAGTGTTGTGGCCGCAGTGTCACAACACTGTCATTCTATTCAAACTGGCCTTGACAGTTCTTGACCATAATCTTTAGTTTATAAGTTGCAGTCGTAAAAAAAAATAGGTTGAGTCGTGTTATCTCAACATTATGATAAGCTTTAGCTTCACTGCAAAAGATTAAAAAAAGTGGCATGAAGTTTCTTTCTTTCTTTATTGCTTTCATTCTTTTGTCAAACCAGGCTCATAATTAGAAAGCTTTATGTGTGTGAGTAGTGTCTCAAAGTTTACTGTCGCCATCTGCTGGTCACAATTGGGTACAGAAGTGAAGCCTTCAAAGAGAAATCTCAACGGTATTTTGGGATATCATATATTGTTGAGCCCTAGAGATAGGGGTCAACACTAACTCTCACTAACCATCAGATAGGTCAAGGACAGAGTTGAAAAGAAGCTCAACATAGGGATAGCTAATAAAACAACATACTACATTTCAACACATAAATTACTATTCAAGAAAATGGAAAGAGTATGACACAATTGCAGACCCACCATGGCATGGGTGCCCACCTAAAATGACTGGCCGAGTAAAGAGAGCATTAATCAGGGAAACAATAAAGTGGCCCATGATAACTCTGGAGGAGGTACAGATGCAATAAAAGTCTAAAACCTGGGATGGAGGTTCACCTTCCAGCAAGACAACAACCAGACTTACAAAGGAATCCTTTACTGTAGATTAAATATCTAATTCTACGATAAAAGTGTTAGGTCAGGAGGTTGGATTAGACTTTTAACTGATGGGTTGTCGGTTTGAATGATTGCTCCATCTGTCCTCAGACTTGATGTGCTGTACAAATGTACAACATTTAGCATTTAAAATGGGCCACTCAAAGTCAATACCTATGTAGACTGGGGAATCGACCACAACACTTTAGAATTACTAACTCAAGATTTGCAACTGTAGCTGCAACAGTAAGTGAGAGGTGATGCATTGATTTGGGTATGGGGAGGGCATTAATGTGTATTAATGTGTACAAGACACATTAATATGTGTACAAGACATATTAATATGTGTCATAAAACATATTAATGCAACACTCTTCTCACCTCTAAGTGTGAAATATTCTGAAAAACGTACTGTGTTCTTTCCACATCACCTTGTGCTGCTCCATCAAAAAAATCACAGTAAAATGCATCAAAATTTATTGCTGTATCATGACAGAGTGCAGAAATGTTCAAAACATAGGAAAACTTTTGCAAGGCATGATAATTTATTGTGCTACTTTGATTGATGGCAAAGTGAGAGGGGGTGAGAAAGAGGTTCTCAACTTGGTTTGAATTTTGCTGCTCTGAAGTATCTTTCTGCAACAAAGACAGGGGAATAACCGAAACTTGTCAAACTGGAAGTGCTTTTCCAAATGTGTTTGTTAACTTGGTGGGTCATTCCTGACAAACACCTGGATGTTTACCGGAGCCTCTTGTCTGTACAAAAAACAGGTTCAGACATGAATGCTGGGAGGTGACTCAGAAAGTCACCGGGCTTTCCCAGTGATGCACTCTCATGTGATGTAGACCATTATTTCCTCTTATCTTGTTTTTGCACATCTACTTTCTGTTCCCTTTTTAAATGAGGAAGACTATAAATACCTATCACATTTATCTATACTGATAGAAGATCAGTATAGATAAAGTGTTCTATTTCATTTTTTCAACTGCACATAAAGAAGATTTAAGTCTCTTTTCCCTTTACAGTCAAATGTTTGGATTGTTTGAATAACAACTTGTCTGTCCTGCAAGGGAGATTTGTTTTTTACGTTAAACCCATTGCATTAAACAGATAGTTTTGCTTCTGTTGATTGTTCTGCTTCTGTTTTGTCATGGTTCTCTAAAAATCACTCTTTTTAGAGAAAAGAGTGATTTTTCTCTAAAAAATCTGATTTTTTAGAGTGATTCTCTAAAAAATCACTCTTTTTAGAGAACCATATAAAACAGAAAAGGGCACATTAGGTTAAGAATTCTTCTTCATATTATTCTGTATCTATTTATCAGTGACAAAAGTTTAATTTAATTGTTTATAATAGTTATATTACACTGAGCAGAACTTTTCTGTCACAAACAAATTGTAATCCTTTTGTTGCTGTGTTGACAGCATAGCTGGTAAATCTGCTACACATTTACAATAGTGATGGGAGCAGAGTTAGTGGTGTTCATTTAACCTTGAGATTTGTTTCTTCTTTGCAATTCTCATGGGATAAATGTTTTAGTTCTGGACCAATAAATGAGAATTGGCAAATGTCTGCAAAATAAGCAGTTCTTAAATCATAAGATTATTATTGTTTTAAAATTTGATCAAACTTATTACAGGCTTTTCTTTTCAGCCTGTAAAAATTAAAAAAAAAGACCTAAGAGAAACAGAAGTGAAAGCTAACCAACTCTCAGTGCTTCCTGTTAGTCATGTGATCATTACATTAGAGGCGGGACTGAATGAACTTCAATATAGTTGCCTCAGATTTCACTTCAGACTGAGGCACCATGAAGTCTGCCCTGACACTTGTTGCTGCTCTTACTTTTTTTCAAATCTGCTCCTCTGGTCCCGTGAGCCGTCCGACCAACTGGCTCAGACAATGCCGGGCCTCCACCAACATTTCCCTCACAGCCCTGGAAGTCCTGCCAGGAGGAGGCTGGGACAACCTACGGAACCTGGACATGGGTCGAGTGATGAACCTCAGCTACTTCCAGTGCCAAACCACCGAGGACGGGTTTTACCTCATTCCAGATGAGGTGTTTGTCATCCCTCAGAAGGAGACAGGCGTGGAGACCAACTCAGAGATAATCAGCTCCTGGCTGGAGCAGAAAAGCACCACATCTCACTCCATAAATGCTGATGCATCTTTTTTCTCAATTCTGAATGGCAAGTTTTCCTCTGAGAACACAAGGATGAAATCACATCAGGTCAAGGATTCTTCGACTACAGCCAGAGTGCAGGTATTTCGAATATTTAAAAAACATTCATGTCCTATTATTTGGGAGAAAAAAAAACTTTTCACAAATAATTAGACATCTGTGCAAAAGTTTTCAGACCCCTTGATCTTTTACACATTTATTTTTGTATTCCTGAAAATGTATGCAATAGACAAGCTTTTGTGTGATTATGAAGTGAAAATGAGAATGATCAATGGTCTTTTAAACATTTAATCTTTTCAAATCAAATTCTGAAAATGCAGCTAGAATTCATATTTATGTGCTACTTTGGAGAAACACTGATGTCACCAAGTTATTTGGGACTTCTGCCAGATTTGCACAGCTATATATTGGCACCCATTTTTTTTTTAGCTCAAACTTTCTCATATTTGATTTGAGACCATTTATGAACAGCAAATATGTTCTACAACAAGGTCTCTGTTAGATAGGCCTCCAGACTTTGACTTTGTTTAACACAGATGTTCGGATCTAAATCAATTGTGTCGCAGGTTAATCCTCAAAGGGCAACAACATGATTTAAGTGTCGTCTCTAGGCAGTTGTAGAATACAATGACGTTCTTTGTTGGCGGGTAAAATATAAAATTTTTGATTGGCTATGCCAGTAAAGAGCTATGCAATAAACATGTCTGTTTTCATTATTGGCACATGGACAGATTTATAGAAATATAAAGGAAAAGTTACATATCACAAAACTGAATACAATCTATATTTTAATTCTATCAACAGGTTCGCAACTTCATCTACACCGTCAAAGCTTACCCAGACTTCACATTGGATTCTCGCTTTGCTCAGCAAGTCAAAGAAATTGCTGATGCAATTGCAAACAATCAGACAAGGAATGCAGACTACCTCTCAGAGAAGATGGTGCTGGACTATGGAACCCATGTTATCACCAGTGTAGATGCCGGGGCATCTCTGGTGCAGGAAGACTATCTCCGTTCCTCTTATGTGTCAGACAGTTCTTCAGATACCTCCACTGTTAAAGCTCAGGCAGGGTTAAACTTTTTTGACAAACTGAAATTTGACATCAGCAGTCAGTCTAGCCAACAAAGCTCATCACTTCAAACATACCAGTCCAACATTCAGTACTCCCTCATCCAAAGCCATGGGGGCATACCTTTTTATCCTGGAATCACTTTGCAGAAGTGGCAAGAAAATACCAGGAATAATCTGGTTGCTATTGATCGTTCTGGGTTCCCCATCCACTATTTTATAAATTCAAATACTTTTCCTGATCTGCCACAGCCTACAGTTGGCAAAGTGGCTCGTAGAGTGAGTATGGCAATAGATCGCTACTACCAGGTCAACACCCGCCCTGGTTGTGTGGACATTGGTTCCAAGAACTTCAACTTTCAGGCTAACGTTGATGATGAGTCATGCGAGGGTCCAGCCACCAACCTTAGTTTTGGAGGCGTCTACCAACAGTGTACAAAACTTACTGAAGATGCAGATCCACTCTGCGAAACCCTTGCTCAGAAAAATATTGCAACAGGTGATTACTCCTGTCGCTCACCTTACTCCCCAACTTTATTGCGATCAGAAGTGAGACAGCAGGGTTACACGGAAAATTACTGCTATGATGTTAGCTATGGATGTGGGTTCTTGTGGTTGTCCACTTGTCATCGGAAAAACTGTCAAAATCTCTATCGTGTTCGCTCTGCTCGAATAAATACATACTGGTGTTCTGTCAATGGAAAAGCGCCAGAAAACTCAGGGTATCTGTTTGGAGGAATCTACGGCACCTCTTTTGAGAACCCCATCACCAAGTCCAAAAGCTGCCCTGCAAACTTCATTCCAGTTAAGTTTCTATCAGACGGCCAAATGATCTGCTTGAGTGACGACTATGAGACCGGCACCAGATACTCCGTCCCATTTGGAGGTCTCTTCAGCTGTGAGTCTGGCAACCCATTGGCTAAAAACCAACATAGATGCCCTCCCAAATTCAGCCAACACCTCGCCACGGTCAGCGATGGCTGTGAAATTCTTTACTGCGTCCAGTCTGGACTGTTTACAGGAGGTGACCTGAAACCAATCCTCCTCCCTCCTTTTACTAAATCTCCTCTTGTGAGCATGCAAGCTACCAACACAGTTATGGTGATGACAGAAGGAGAACAGAGCTGGGTCAGGTTGGGGCCCACTAAATCATGGAAACTTGTCAAACCTGAGGAAATGCCAGAGCTTATTCGAAAGTTCAACCCAGAAATGAATCAGATGTCAAGTGGGGAAAAGGCAGGAGTGGCATTTGGAGTGATGGGTTTGATAGCGTTGGTGGTCATAGTGGCAGTGATTCTTAGGAGGAGGAGGAGGAGGTACTCTCGATTTAGGTCAGGTGGATATCAGGAAATAGCCGATGGGCCAGAGAGGGAGACAACCCATGAGGAGGCTTAAAACGGCAATCTGATGGCTTTAGATCGGGTGATTTTCCTTTGATTCTTAAAACAATTTTTCACAAATTTTAAAATTTATTTTGTAAAAGAGAATATTACTTTTTTGCACATAAAACTTTGCATTGTAAATTATGAAACTTAAAAGGGAACTGTATTTGTTTTGCAATATAAAGCGCACACTGATGAAAACAAAACTGACTTCTAAACTCTGTACAGCACCACTGCTGCTCCCTTGTGGCCAAGTACATGGCCACATGGAAAATAGCACATTTATTGTATATTATTATTACTCTACTCGGTATGCTTTGATGCTGTGTTTAGTTATATTTTTCTTTGTTAAAAGCTCATAAAAACTATTAAAACAACTCAGGTACACTTTGATTTGTGTCACGTAAATCAGGTTAAGAGCTCACTTTTTGTATGCTGCCAGTAAGACAACTACATTCTTAATGTATGCTTGCTTATTTGACAACAATAACAATAAAACTAGTAAATGTGTGTGTGTTTGTGTTTTGTGTTGTACTCATGAATGTTAAGTATCTGATCAAATAAAATCTTTATTATACATCCACAACAGTGAGAGGCCACATCAAACCCAATGGAGAAGCTATTTCTGAGTAATTGATCATATTGAGTTAATATCTGACTTAATCAGAAGCATGCTTTGTTTAAAGTTTAAGGTTTATTTTAAAACAAAGTCATATAATGAGTCTCTAACTTCCCCTAATGACCTGTTTTAGAGGAGGTACTCCGTTTTTTGTGAGTACAGAACATTTTTCAAAGCTTCAAGGCTCTGTGAAGAAGCATCTAGTGCAGCGTTTCTATAATTTGGCCTTGGTTCAAAGTCAAAGCACATTTGTTTCAGTCACACATGTGCATATGTGTTCCGAAACTGCTTTGAATTTAGCAGTGAGGCTTCTGTTTATTGTTATGTCATTAAAAGTATACAAGA
Organism: Brachyrhaphis roseni; assembly: GCA_903066815.1. Lineage (NCBI taxonomy): Eukaryota > Metazoa > Chordata > Actinopteri > Cyprinodontiformes > Poeciliidae > Brachyrhaphis > Brachyrhaphis roseni. Next base: position 20,983 of record CAEFZY010051594.1, read on the forward strand.
CCCTATAAATCAAGCATTACAAGTAACATATACACTCCTCTCTCAAAACCTACATCTTGGTGTCTCTCTAAAACAACATATATAATAAAGCACCAAAACAGTGAAGCTTTAAATAAATCCTTGAAGAACCTTCGGACTTTGATCACATGAAATCACTTAAAACAGTCTTCAATCATAGAAGCAGGACATAGCAGTTCATTAGGATGACGGGGCCTGCCGCTCAGGCAGTTCTACAAAATCAACATACCAACTAGCTGATGGGTCTTCTTCTTGAGAGATTCTATTGGTGTATAAAACCTTTTGTAAAATTTGTTCTGATCTTTCGTGACTTCAAGAAGACAACCCACACACATTCCACTGACATCCACAAATAGACGTGTTTGGGTTTTCTTGCCCTGTGGCTGTGCACAACCAGGGCAGCTCAAAGGTTTTAAACAAACACATATCCAGTCCAACAGACATAAAACTACATAGCCTACAGTATACACACATGGCAGCATCTACACACTCAGACCCACATTTCCCGGAAAGTCCTTAAATCAGTGTTGGTCTCCTCTGCTGTGCAACACAAAATCTCTCCCTCCCCCACACATCCACATGCCAACACACATAACTGCACACGGTTGGCTGGGATTTATAGAACTGGGTCTTGAGCATGAAAACAAACCTACTCATGCAGATGAAATGTGTAATTCTGCAGGGAAAGAGAGACAGGAAAATAAGGATGGGCAAGAGAGAGCTTTGGATAGATAGTTCAAACATTTGGAAACCCCCTCCTTTTCAATATGCAGAGGACGGAGTGAAGACTGAACTCAGCAGGCTTTCAGTACAGCCTGCCAGAGACGCCACAGCTCTCTGCAGCTGCAACTTCAGGATTTAAGTATTTATGTACTTCATCATTTAATCAAATGTATCATGAATGGAAAGTTTAAAGAAGAAAACTCGAATTAGTGGTTTATTCCAAAGAGAAAGTCGCCACTTTGCAGCTGCTAAGAAGAAAAATATCTGTAGGAACAAAAAAGGAAAAGCAAGTCAGTAAGAGGTGAGTGTGCATGATTTCTTTGCAACATCTGAGGCAAGATTACTGCAGTTTACAACAGGCTCCTGCGATACCAGGGATTTAAAGCTCATCTAAAACTAAAATCAAACAAATTCTTTTAGACTCTCCATATAACAGAGTGTTTTTAACAGCAAATATGTGTCTCTTTGGCCTCTTTGTTTTCTGTCACACTTAGGTAACCATGCAAGCAGGAGGAAACCAGCAGAGAACCTTTATCCTGTTTGTGTTGAGACTGTCAGTTACTTTGGAAGTCTGCAGGGTCCTGGGTTGTCGGATTGGCACCGGACCAGAGTGTGAGAAGGCTCCTTTTGTCCCAGGTCACAACCTGGCAGGGGAGGGTTTTGATGTAGTGCGACTGCGTCGTACAGGGGCGTACGTCATTAATGTCAAAGCTCATCTGGATGACAACCGTACCTGCACACTGTGTCCAAACAGGTTCCAAAGCGGGCAGGTGATAACTGTAAAATCTGCAGCTTGAGCTTCTGTTTCCTCTCCTCTCAAAATGACTTCACTTTAATATAGAAATATTTAGTTTTTTTCCTCAGCATGACCAAATCATTTGTTTCTCCCCCTTCCACTTTGGTTAGATTCAGAGGCTCCCAGCTGCAGTATTGGACTGGCGTCTCTTCAGCCGCTGCAGTAAGCAGCTGTCTAGTGCACTCCACCATTCTGTGGACTCCCTGCTGCGTAGCTCCAACTCGCTGGTGAACAACAACTGGGGTTTGGGTTTGAGCCTGGAGAAAATAGGCCAGGCGGTGCTAGGAGGAAGCCGCTCAGACTTGGCCAAGTTTGCACGCTCGCAGCACAGTGTGGACAAAGCTACGTTTGCCATGCATGAAATCAGTTGCTCCTATTACAGGTAAGGTAAAAAAAAAAAAGGTTTACTTTGGCTGAATGCAATGCATTGTTTCATACAACAAATAAATTTATAAAGCTGCTCTACAAAACTGGAAATATAGGTCATATAGGTCATTGAGTATAACAGGTTAATTTTATTAATTCATTGTTTAGGTAAAACTATGAACGTTAAACAGTAAATTTGGTCTAAAGCACCAATTAGTTACTGTTTCTGTGCCGGTGAGGACCACCATACGAAACGATTTACTGTTATGTCTTCAGTACAGGGGCCAGGACCAGTTTTACAGGGGCACTGCAAGGTTTGGCCCTGTCTACAATCGCCCATTCACCAAATACTTCTTAATTAGTGAAAGAGCGTGAATTAATGTCATTTCATTTTCTAACCCTTTCTTTTAAAAAAAACATCCACCAAATAAGCAGAAAATATCTGGAATGGACAGAAGGTTGCACTAATGTATATTTTTTAGATAAAAATCTAGCTTAATAATAAATAAATCAGCCAGTCTCACAATTTGCATAATCTATGCAGAATGTATTTGAAAATGTTTTCCTTACTGTCCTATTGAATGAGATTGTTCACAAATATGAAGTGGGAAAATGTAAAATTTGTAGTTCTCAGATTATTTGTTATCAAAATAATTCAACACAACCCAAAAGGAACCAATAAATAACATTATCAACACAGTGTGGTAATTTTCCCGATAATTTAAGATAAAAAAAAAAAAAACACTAAACACTCTTTTATAAAAAGCTACTGAATTCTCAGAATTTAGACGGAAGATGCTTCACATTTGTTTTTGTGTACCTACATCTATTCTAACCAAAAAGGGGAGAGGAAGTAAAAAAAGGAACTCGGAAAGTTTCAGAACTTGAATCTGTCAACGTCTCACACCAGAAAAGCCACAAGGCAGGAATAGAGTATCCTTGTTCTGCTTCCCCTTCGACTTTTTCCGCGTGCCTATATTTGGTCATGATATCAAAATGTTTGGAGGGTCATGGAACTGATTAGAGAGTTGTTCCTCCCACACTCAGATGTCTGACAGAATATCTAAACATTACATCTGTTGTCTCACCCAAATCATCATTCAAACTGGAAAACTGTCAATTCTGGTATAGGACATGTGGATGCTTTTGTGCTCCTGGTCTTTGATTTGAGACTACCATACATGATGCAACATCATAATGTGCTCTGATTATATAATGTGCTGATCAACCATTCAGAAAAAAAACTTGGAAAAACAAATAGTTATAAAGACAGGCAGTTGTAAAAATTGTTACTATTATTTTTGGAGACTAAAAACAAACTTATGTCCTGTCTCTACTGCCCCTAAAACATTCAAACATGTAGCCATTGTATAGAATAAAGAAACAGTGCGATAAAGCTTTGAGTAGATATTTAAGGTTAAGTCGTCACGTACTATAATAAAAGATTTCTGGATTTCTGCATTTACAAACTAAGGTAATTTATTTGGGAGATACTTTGACATGTTGACAGAAATGTAAAAATATGCTTCTTATTAAATATTCTTGAGTTGAGAATACCATTTCAAGGCTATGAAAACGTTCAAATTTTGAAGTTTTCAGGATGCCATCGGCATGGCATAACAGATTGTTTTGACCAAATCCATGGTCTAACAAGGACATAATGAAAGGACTTGGCAATAACAGGTTAAAACATTTACCTGTTATTGCCAGGTCTTTATTTCTAAAGACCTGGCAAGGTCTTTATAAATAAAAGACTATTTATTTCTATTTATTTAGAAATAAATAGTCTTTATTTCTATTGCCAGGTCTTTAGAAATAAAGACCTGGCAATAACAAGTCTTTATTAAATAGTGTTCTATTTTGCTCTACTACAAAATAGAACACTATTTTGTAGTAGTGTTCTGTCTACTACAACAATATTACCAACGACTAAAGTAAAATGCACTTTAAACTACATACATTTTTACTTAGAAAACAATATGCTAGATATGACAAGGACGGCATAAAAGTTTTATTTTAAACTGCCATCTAGAAAATATTTTTGAAAAGCTTAGAAAGGAAAGTGTTTACTAACAGGCTCTCATACAAATAATACAAGCTTGCAAACTTTCTTTGTTGCAGAAAGATGAACATTATGTTGGTGATTGTCTTACAGCCTTCTGTTTTTGTAGCTATAGGCTGGCCGATCATCCCCACCTGAGCTCGGAGTTCACAAAGCATCTGAGGAGACTCCCACAGAGCTTAAGCACAATCCAGAACAAAGCCCTGTACCGACGCCTCATAGACACCTATGGAACACATTACATACACCAGGTTTTTAGCTTCTTTATTCTTGTGCAAATGCAAAACATTCCTCCCATTGCTCAAACAGTTCTGTGCTCAAGTAAAGCTAAATCTACCATTTAAAGTTCTATGTTTCATTTGTTTTTTGTTTCTAGGTGCAGCTTGGGGGTAAGGTGAGGCGGATCACTGCTTTCAGGACTTGTCTGGCCACACTGAAGGGCTTCTCAGAGTCAGAGATCAAAAACTGCCTGAACCTTGAACTCCGGATGGCTCTTGGTTTTCTTCCTGCTAATGCAACTTTTTCCAACAAGTGTGACAATCTTCTGAAGGGTAACATGAGCATGGGCTTCTACCAGGGCTTCATGACGCACAAGATTGAGGTAATAGGAGGAGAGCAGTATTTCCCTGACATTCTCTACCAGCAAGACCCCTCAGAGGCATACCACAGCTGGATGAACAGCCTCCACAACAACCCAGATGTGGTTTCCTATGCCATCTTTCCTCTGCATCATTTGGTGGAGGACAATCAGATCAGTGAAAATCTGAGAAGCATGGTCACACAGTACATAAATGAGAACCAGCTGGAAGAGGAGCAGCTTGGCCCGAAGAACTGCTCCCCGACTCCCAACTTGGATCATAACTGCTGTCCTTTACGGGCCGGCAGAGGAACTCTGAGTCTGGAAATCCACAGAGCCGCAGGATTGAGGGCAGACACCTTCACAAAAACGGATGCATACGTGAAGATCTTCTACAGCGGCATGTATGAGGAGACTGAGACTGTGATGGACAACAACGACCCAGTTTGGAACGCCACATATGACTTTGGCTCAGTGGAGTTGGGTCAGGAGTTGAGGTTCGAAGTCTGGGATAGGGACGTTCTTTACAATGACATGGCAGGAATATGCATCGTCTATCCTGAGAAAGGAACTCACTCTTTAAGCTGTCAGCTGCGCAAAGGAGTTCTCTACTTTACCTACGCCATTAGCTGCGACGCACATTTGACAGGGTTTAGATGTGGCCGATATTCACCACATGCTGAGTAAATAAGATAAGTATTTAGCCTCTCTATCTAGTTCTTCATTTTTCAAAGAGTACTTCTAACCTATGTTCTACATAGTAATTTGCACTAATATAGATGGTAAGAGACTTCAGGAATTTCTTATACCATCACCTATTAACAGAGTAGCTGTTTTAAGATGTAAAAGGCTGTAACTAACTATCAGTTAAAGTCTAAGTAAGCTCCCTTTGTATTAGAGGAAATTTATGCCTGTGTAATACAGGCATAAATTTGTTTTACTTTTTCATTATTATAAATAATGAAAAAGTATCAGGATCCTTTTTCATTATTTGTACAAAATAAAAATGTTTGACACTATAGTATTCTTCAATCTGCTTGTTTTTTTTTTTCTTAGGAGTTTAAATACGATATATTTTATTTGTTGATCATCTTTAGCTGGGCCCTTTTATTTTAAACATGAACATTAATCACTAATACGTTAGCTACCGTATACAGCCCCAGATGTAAAATTTATTCAAAAAATACCAGAGACAAATGTTTTTTGCTTATGTTATATATTAAATTGCATAAAATAGATTTGTCCAACTGATGTGGAAGGCCCTGGGCTTCATGTACTCTACAGAGCTTAACTTGACAAATGTGGCCACCATGTGGCAGGAATGGGAATTACTAAGAAAATTACAAATCTCATTCCTCTTATTTGAGGTCATTTATCACATTTGCAGCCATTCCTATAAATCAGTAACTTTCCTCAGAAAGAAAGCAAACCTTTGTTCATTATGAGAGGTCAACTGACACCAGCTGGTCAGCAGTTGTAGTTTTATTGTCTCTGCTTAATTTCTGTCAATTGCAGATGGAGAAATAATCCTCTGGTCCAGACCTCTCCTTATAGCAATGTTAAAATCACTTTGCAGACCCACAACTATCCAATACCTAAAAACACGGATTTCTTTTAAAACATGTTTTTGCTCAAACTTCTGTACAATTCTTTGCAAAAGTATTAATAATGCTTAACCTTTTCACATTCCGTCATGTACAATAGTAGAACTTTTTTCATGATTTCATGTTATAGAACAACAAAGTATTTTATAACTACAAAGAGAAAAAAAACTCCACTAAGTTAATTTAAAATGAAATACAAAATGTGTACAGGTATTTTAAACCCCCTTTATAGGATACACAATGTGCTCTACATGATTTTAAAGCAGAGCAAACACCACGTAAAAACAAACGATACATTTACCTTTGTTCTCAATCCATAGCTGTGCAGTGGACGAAAATGGTAAATAAAATTGTATATGTAGTCAAAGTCAGGTTCATCAGGTCCAAATATGTGAAAAATAAAGACCTAGCTATGACCTTATTTTCCACTTTATAGTACAATGTTTATATCCATATTTACTCTGTGAGTTTGGTTACATTGTAGAAAGTCAACTTGAGCTGAATTTAGACAAAGCATCACAATTTTAAGAATAAGGTGGAACATTTTAATGACTCCAAAAACTGATATTTATTCCAATATATATTCAAAGTTCAAACAAGAACCTTCAAACATACAAAGGACTTAGGAAAAAACTTTTACAGTAACACCTGTACATTTACAATGGATTGGCCCCAAATACAGAACATGAAGAGCTGCCTTGTGAGTGTATCAGAATCTCTTACCTGACGGTACTTTTTACATGCAGCATACTTTCAAAATGGTTCTGTTTTAAAACTTTTGGTAGGTGTACTTTAAACAGAAACTCAAACCAAAATATATGAAAGTTTATATATGAATAATTATGAACATGACGTGAAAGGAAATGATTAATTTTTGCTTCCCTTGTAATACTGAATCTTTTGTGACTGCTGGTTAGCCCAGCAAAACATGTACAGAGCCTGAAAACACAAAGGCAGTTCACATGTGTGGGGAAAAACAGAGCAGGTAAAATTTGTGATTTAGGCACAGTTACTGTGCTACAGCTTGTTTCAAGGCAGAATATTGTTGGCAGCAGCCTGCTTACAGTCACAAGAGTTTATCAGTTCAACTGAGTTTCAAGGCTGACGTTCTTCACAGTCCCAGAGAGGCTTTGAGTAAAGAGGCCATATCTTCAGGAATGCTTCCTTCATCATCTATAGAACAATTCATAAGCAATTCAGCAACCCACAAGTTAACAGAGTACCTAATAAATATATACATCTCCTTTATCAAATATCTTTTTCATACCATATTGGTGAAAATATTGTAGTTATGGGAAGAAAAACTGCAAAATCTCGTGTCAAAGCCTCTGGTTCTATCACAAATTACAGTATTGCTTATTCTAAAATGCATTTTCAAGTTAAGTGGATTCTCTTTAACTGTTGCATTGAAGTATTGCAGAAACGGAGAGCAATTACATCATCTACGTGCACAGAGTCCCTTACCTTGGTCAGCAGCCGTCATGTCCTGTTCCAGCTTTAGCTTCTTCTGACCGAGCTGCAGGATGCAGTCCTCTATGCTGTCCTTACTGATCAGCTTTATCACCTGCACGGTCCTGCCAGTTACAAAGATGTAAATCACCAAATTCTTCTTCATCAGTAACTGTGTTGCTGTAGAACCAGATAGAAAAAATCAGCCAATGTGTCATTCTAACCTGGTCTGGCCCACGCGGTGACATCTATCCTCTGCCTGCTTGTCGTTGTAGGGATTGTAGTCGATATCGTGCAGGATGACAACGTTAGCAGAGGTGAGGTTGATGCCGAGCCCTCCAGCACGTGTCGATAACAGGAACACAAATATGTCTGGGTCTGTGTTGTACTCATCAATCAAAACAATCCTGCAAGAGAGAAATTATGAGCAGTTAGAAGACACTGCAGTGTTTAGAAGAACAACTTAATGCAGGGATTTATTCAATGAGAGGTTAGGTTACCATGTTTTTCCAACCAATCATTTCAAGTTTCTTGTATAAACTTGAAATGATTGGTTGGTATATAACTTTTATACATATACTCATCAGCTTCATAACATGCTGGTCACAGGCGATGAGTTATCAGTATTAAAACATAAACATGTTTGACCTGTCAGCGATAGGAGTGGATCCATCCAGTCTGACATAACGATGCTGTAGATGTTTCAGGAGAACTTCCACAATGTCCAACATCATGGTAAACTGACTGAATAGCACCACTCTGTCTCCCTGCAGAATGAGAGAAAAGCTCAAATATTCAGTGTAAATGAAGATTAAATGTTCTCGATTATGCGTCACAGAAACAGTTCAGCAGTAGTGACCTGGCTTTTTAGAGAGGCCAGCAGCTCTTTTAGGTGGAGGAATTTCCCAGAGTCAAGAAGGAGACTTGTGTCGAGCTGGAAGGAGCCGATAGAGGAATACTGCTGACACAGACGATGGAGCTCAAAATCTGACATCACCTCCATGTCTTCCTGAATCAGAGCAGCACTGGCATCGTGGTGGGTTGGCTCCTGAGGAGAAAGAAAGAAAACAACAGTGGGAGGAAAACAAGATGTTACAAAATGAAACATCAATCAAATGAAGGTGGATATTTACAGGCATCTCAACTTTAGGAGAGTAAAGTTAAGAGCATTACAACAGTAGGATTATTTAAGGTTCATAGTTTTAGTTTTAAGAAGAAAAAAGAAATCAAAAGTGAGCTCTAGCAAAGTATCAGGACAGACCTTGAGCATAAGGCGGCTCATAGCCTGAAGCTTTTCTGTGGTGTAGTACTGTCTGTGAAGAAGAGGATGGTTGGCCATCTTCCTCAGATGCATCATCACATTGCACAGCTCACGCTCTAAAAGAGAAGAGATGTTTGTATTTCATTATGTTATTAATAAAGTCCACATACACAACAGGGAGCCTGCAGTTGAAATGAGTCTTACTCTCTCCAAGAGTGGTACTCTTTAGTTTCTTTAGCAGCGCTTCGTAGAGAACCTGCTGTTTCTCACTCATGGAGCAGAACTCGATAGTTTCTTCTTTGGCCGGGAGCTGCTTGAGAACCTGGAAGCATGAACACACCAATGTGTCAATAAATATTTTTTTAGAATCCAGTTGCAGGTAAGACACAAAAGGAGAGTGTATTTCTTTAGGATAACAGTGTAAATAAAAGTAAGTAATTTTATGTTTTAGGAGAAGCAAATATTTTAATTCCCTTTTGTTGCTAAAGGTTTGCTTCATCAGCTCAAGAGTAGAGCTGATGTACATTAAGCACATCAAAACTATAGAACTCCAACCATATTCACTATGTAAATTAAAGCAGTGTATTCTCAGAATTTTGCAATATTGCAATGAAGACATCAATTGCAATATATGACTATTTTATTCTCTGCTTCTATCACTCAGACTTAACTGTCTGATGTGAACATTGACTAAATGCAAGATTATAACACTTAAAATACATCAGCCAACAATCATTGCACTGCAGTCATATTCAATATGAATATTGAAATATATTGTGCTGCCTTATTGTAGAACCACCATCAATACTTTTACAATTTAATAAGAATCAAAAAACAGGTCAGACCCTATCGGCCAATAAGAGCACCTGATGCATCCACATTAACTAACTCATTTAAATTACCATCCCTCTTCTACAAGCCGTCTACAGCTTCATCCATACACTATAATGATTGCATACAATCACATGGAGTTTGCTTAATGTGTGATAAATATCTGTCACCTCTTCTAAGGAACTCACCTCATTTTTGACTCGTCGCAAGATAAAGGGTTTCATGATGAGTTTGGCTTGAGTAATTCGATCCCTCTCAAATCGACTTTGGTCCTCGTGAGATTTCTAATGAGACAAAAGGAAAAAACGAGTCAAATTTTATAAAACTATTTGATTATAAATTCTACATTTAAACTGGCAGCTGGTATAAAAAAATCATTACAGCTGAACAATAAAACGTGACAACTAAAACCTGATGCTCTTCATCACTGTGTCCATCATCATCGCATTGGTTAATATACAGCTACTTAACAGGGAAATGTCTGCAAATTTCTTTCCTAGACGGCTAAGGAAACTAAACTGGAAACATACCAAGCATGCATACTGATACTGACCATAGAAAACATCTTGGAGAGCTGCAATGTGGAGCTGGAGAACATGGTAGGCATTATGAAATTCAACAGCGACATCAGCTCTAACAGGTTGTTTTGTAAAGGAGTTCCTGTCAGCAGGAGGCGATGCTCAGCCTGCAGGAAGAAACAGAGACTATTAAATCGGATTTCTTTGGTAAGAAATGTAAATTCCATAAAACAGAGGAAAAAGGCAAACATCAACTTACATTAATGGCCATTAGGTGGCGGTAGCGCAGAGTGTTCATGTTCTTTAACATGTGGCCTTCATCAAAGATGGCATATTTGATAGGCAGCTTACGAAAAAGAGATCGATCGCTGTCGTTCCCTATGGCCAAGTTATACCTGTGAATGAAATGAACAGCAAGCAACAGTTAGAAGAAGAATTATGTTAAACGTCCATCAAACTCAACAGCAGCGACTTCCATTCAGCCTCAAAGTGTTTGCTTACGTCGTCACAATCACGTTAAAATGGACTTCCCCGTTGAGGATGTCATGTTTGAGGTAGCGTCGCTCTTCCACAGATCCTATGGAAAAGAACAGCGCACAATGATTTTCAGAGGGAAAAGGCATCAAATCTATAGAATATTAGCATAGTATTCTTATATGTAGCATACAAGGGGAAAAAAAAAACAAAAACAATTTATATATTGAAACAGTACATATGAAAAAGGTGATTTTTCTTCTGTGAAAACAGAAGGCTTACCATAATAAATAAGAACTTCAAGAGCAGGGCACCACAGCCTCAGCTCTCTAACCCAGTTATCTAAAAGACGGAAACAATACAAGCAACATAAATCGCAGGCTAATAATTATTTTTCCAAGGCAATACATGAGAAAACAAGATATTTAAAACTGATATTTATATATTGTAAGAAACTGTATGAGAAAATGTTGAATTTTATGTGTGAAGGTTTTATACCCAGTGTGGAGGAAGGCACAGTGATGAGATGAGGACCTTCTATTCCGTTCTCATACAGCTGAGCTAGAAATGCTATAGCCTGGATGGTTTTCCCCAAACCCTGAGAGCAAGAAATGTAAACGGGAAATGGACATGGTGAGAAAAATGTACAAAAACACAAATGTAGCAATATTTAAAGTTCTCCTTTTAGATTACATGAACGTTGCAAAAAAGCATAAATACCAACAATCTTTGTAATTGTAAATAAAAAATATTTCTCTTTTCAGATGAGGTTACATCTGTGTAACAAAATGTGTACACTGTGTAACTGTGTGTAACTGCTTTAGAGCAGGGGTGCTCAAGTTCAGTCCTCGAGAGCTACCGTCCTGCAACTTTTAGATGCAGCCTTACTCCAACAGACGGGGATCAGCTCTGAACAGGCCTGGTAACGAGCCATTCATTTGATTCAGGTGTGTTGGA